>JAAAKG020145947.1:0-10775 GCA_010014905.2 Druon quercuslanigerum
CTTTCGATATACCCTAGCGTTACTTTCCGTAGATTTTGATCGACCCCCCCCCCTCCCTTCAAAGTGTCAACGGCATTAGGGTACGACCCCTTATGCGGTTTAAAGTTTTAGTGGGAGAAGTGCATATCAGAGCTCAGAGTACAGTGATATTTAAAGGAAAGTTCGTAAATTTGAAATTAGAGAGTTTCCTGTATTTTCATTTTAAATTCGTCTTACTGAGGGAACATCAACTTATTTATACAATTAAAATTACAAATTGTAGTTATAAAAAATAAAAAATATTTCATGCGCTATTCAACTTGTGAATTTTCAAAATAATATTTAAATACAAAATAAAAAATTTTCTTTTTAATTTAGAAAAAATATTAATAATAAATATATACACACGCACATGAAAAGGCGGACTAATAATTTTTATTATTTTTCTTTCATATGATACAATTTTGAATATTTTAATTTTGATAAATAAACAATATCTAGAATCTAATTAGATAATGATTATGGAATTATTTATTAATTATCATAAGGATGGACGTACGCGTGTGTCGCAGAATGACTGTCATACGCAGTTATTCGTGAAGTACGCCGCAATAGCGATATAAGACGAATTACGCACGCACTCTACCTACTTATCACAGCATTGCGTCAGGTGACGGCAGAATGCGTGCGCTATGACTCTTACAGCGTGCCTCGCACGTATGTGAGCCCTTAGGAAAATTTATGATAGGAAAAAAAGACAAGCGAGTAATCTTTTTTTTGGCATTTTTTTCGTGTAGTTTTTTCACGGCCCCAGTAAAATGATAAGAAAACGATAGAGTAAACAATAGGAAAAAACGACACGATGACAGCCGAAAATGGCCGGCCCTAATTGGCCATAATTTATAATAATATCTTGCACACGTCATACGCGTAATGTGGTCAATATTATACAAGAAAATTCACTCTTTTAAAATATATTAAAAATAAAAAATGAACTAAATTGTCACTAACCTGCTGGAGAGATAGAATAGTGCGACACGAAAATACAAGATGACGGCCGAATGGAAATTCGGCTAATTCGTAGATTCGTAACATTCGTAAACATAAAAGCTGAGTTAGGAGAAGAGTAAAGTGTTGGAATTACGTGAATTTTGTTTAATAGTCATTGAAAATTGTACAATTTCAGAAGCTTCAACGTTGAAAGATTGAATTTATTTTTTAATTTTAGATTGTCAAATTCCAAATATTTTGAATTTAAAATTACTCAAAATTACATGTTTTCAATTTTGAACGCCTTTTATTATAAATAAGACAATTTCAATTCCTCTGAATTTTAAATTATCCAATTTCCAAAATCTCAGTCATAAAGCATTACATTTTTAACATTTTGGCATTGTCCTATTTTTGAAATTTTCACCTGAAATCGTTCCATTTTATGAATTTTCACTCAGAATACAATTTTTTAATTAATAGCGTTCCGATTTAGACATTATGCAATTAAAATCGTTTTTTAAATTAAATTGTCTATAACTTCTAAAGCTTATTTATTCTAAACACTTTCAAAATTATATGGTTTCTAATTGGAAACTTGGACTTCCGTTTCCGGCATGAAAGTGTAAGGTAGCGGGAATTGTGGTTGCTGAGTTTTTCTGATAATTGTGGTAAAATTAGAGGTGAGTGAATTGGGGGAGTGTATAGAAGGGTTTGGATGAAAGAGTTTGTTTGAGGGATTGTGAAATTGGAAAGGGGATAAGGATATTTTTGAGGATTGAGACAGATTTGTGTGAAAGTTGAGGTTAGGTTGGTTTGAGATTTGTGACAGGGTGGGAAGACTGGGTTGATCGGGTTGGTAGTAGCAGGGCTGGGTAGAGACGGAGAAACAAAAGACAGGTACCAGATGGCGACGATAGAGGCAGGGAAGGACAGAAGGCGGGAAAGTTTGAATTTGAAATAGGATTCATGGATAGCAAAAATTATACATCGAGGAAAAATTGGATTTAGTACAGGAAGTGTTTAGTACACAGAAAGTGATTAAAGAAAGGAATGCAAGGGGGAAGTACAAAAAAACTATTGAAAAGGAGAGATTAAGAGCAAAAAGCGTAGGATCGATTGAGGCTTTTATCAAAAGCAAGAGAGAGAGGAGAGTGGAAGCAGTGAAGAGAAGGACGACTTAGGTTCAAATTTGAAATATCCCAAAATGTTCAGGTCGCCGCCGGAAAAGCAGAGTTTGGTAGAGAAGGGTGATAGTAGTAAGGGGGCCGAAGGAAACGGTGATGAAACCAAAGAACAGAGGAAAGAGGAAAGAATAAATGAAATTCGCGAAGTCATGATGGAAGTAATGGAAATTTATGAAGAAAGGGGAGAGGAATTAAGGAAAGAAATTAGGAGGGAAATGGCTGAACTTAGGAAAGAAATTAAAAAATGGGAAGAAGTTAGGGAAAAGTTAGAAAAGAGGATGCAGTCATTGGAGCAAAAGCTAGAGAAGCAGGAGGATAATAATAAATAGGGAGATGAGATGCAAGGTAGAATTCGAAAGATAGAAAGCTCGAACCGAGATCTTGGTGGGGGCGTGAATGGGAATACGGAGAAGGAAAGGCTGAGGTAAATAGAACAAAGAATAGAAAAAAAAGAGAGGAAGGAAAGAAAAAGAAACGTAGTGATAAAGGGTAAAAGATTAGAGGGGAAGGAGATGCAGGAGGGAGTGGAAGAAGTACTAAAAAGGATTGATACAAAAGTAGAGATAGAGGAAGCGCGAAGTATAGGAAGAGAAGAACGAAGAGGGGAGAGAATGGTACTAGTAAAACTAAAGAAATGGGAAGATAAGAAGGAAATAATGGCAAAAAAGAGGATGTTATATGGGAGCTTGTAGAAAATAGAGGATGATTTGACATGGGTACAAAGGAGGATGCAATATAAGTTAAGGAAAATAGCGGAAGAGGAAAGAAAAAAGGGAAGAAGGACATGGGTTAAATATGGGAGGATACAGATAGACGAAGTATGGTGGTTACTTTTTTATTGCAGAATTTGGTAATTTACTTTATTTATCTTTTTTTCAGAATTGAGAAAAATCTCTTGTTTGTTTATATCAAATATTTTAAAAGAGTTACGCACGAATTTTTTTAAATTCAAAGGCTTTTAAATTAAGGCATGTTTTTATGTAACAGTTATTAAATCTGAAATTAACAAAATTAAATTAAATTCAAGTAGTATAGAACTTTGCGCAGAAAATAAATTTAATTTATTATTCAATTAATTAAAAAATAAATTAGAAACGGATGAAAATGAAGTTGACTCGGTTAGCAAATTGTCATCTTTTTAATCGTAAGATTTAAACAAAGCTATTTATGCTTATTTCTATATCAACAATATATTTTTTAAACATTTGATTTAGACACTGAATTTCTCTTTTAGACATTGGAATTGTATATTGAGTTAAATGTCTTTTTTACAAAGGCGTATTTAGACACTTTTTGTGTTTCTTTGTGCGCTCGGCAGCGTAGGCTTCTTAGATTCTTGAGTCTCACCGCTCACAGTGAATGTAACAAAATATTTTTTGGTGCTTTCCAGTCTATCAGCCGGAAGAGCGATCACCTTTTTTTCTTCTCCTTGCGTCACCTCCACCTATTTAAAAACAAAAATTTTCAAAAATTAGTTTCTTTCGATTATAAAAATGACAAGAGTTGTAGAGAAATTTGATAGGACTACAAACTAATTCGGTTTCTTTACTTTGATGTTTTCTAATTCTTGGTCAAACAAAACACAATTTAAAGGTGGCGGCCCTGCGGACCTTTTTTGTAGCCTCAGTATCCTCTTTTTAATTCGAATGCAAAAATAATGCAGTGTCTCAAATTTTTCTTGTCGGACACCATTGTATTCTCTAATCATTTTTAACAGTAAGTCCGCAGGGCCGCCACCTATTATATTGTATTTTTAAGAATAAGGGGATCAAAACGACTGGAATTTTCGCACCATGCATAATGTGTCTGCCAGGATACATTGTTTAATGTAATGTTTGAACCGCATTATCTAAAAACAATTTTTCGCGCGAGAGAACATTCATTTTTTCGAAAAATGTTCTTGTTCTTTTTTTTTTTTAAATGAAAATTGAGTGTTCTTTGACTTTGTTGCCAAGTAAAAAACTATTATTATATGTTGCCTTGGTCCTTTTAAGCTTTAGAGGATAATATAATCGGTGGCGGCCTTGCGGACTTAACTTTAAAAATCATTAGTGAACACAGTGGTGTCCGACTAGGAATATTTCAGACATTGCACTGTTTTTGCATTTGAATTGAAAACAATGTTGGTGAGGCGGTTTGGGTTAAGTCCGCAAGACCGCCACCCTTAAATTGTGTTTTAAAGTTTAAGGTTCACCCTTTAGGATGGAAACAATTTTTATTTCACCAAGGTTTATTAAACGAGAAAGTAAAGACACCGAATTAATTTGTAGACCTGAAAAAAAAGAATCCAAATTTTCATTGCTTTTTTGGCTATCCGCTAAAATCAATTTAAATTTGAATTCTGTTAAAAAGTATTTAACGTTTTTTAAATCAACCCTTGAATTTAAAATTAAAATTAATAGATGACAGAAAACAGCAGCATAGCAAACATGGAAAATATGTATGATGCATTTTTAATGAAATGGCAAACAGAATTTTAAGTTAAAATTTGTATGGTACGGTTTCGAAATTCACCGAAAAATTTTTTGATGAGAAATGATGTTCTAAAACCAAAATAAAGCAAACCCTGATGTGTATCATGCTTTAAAAATATTAAACTCAAACTTTTTATTATTGCCTCTGATCAAAAAATTTTCATGCCTTGCGTGCACACCCGAATACAAATTTTTTTTTTTAATTTTCAAAGGGAGGTGGATACCCGGTTATGCTGGGAAATTCGTAAAATACCCAAGAATTAAAATAAAACCAGGAATTAACCGGAAATACAAATGTCTATTATTAAGGATTAAGAATTTTCTGCGCTGTAAATTGCGTAAATAAAAATGTTCAAATAAGTACATTTATTTTATGGTGAAATTTAATTCTAAATGTTTCTAAACTCTATTGACAAAAGAAAAAAATCAATTGTAAATTATTTTTTAATAATGGTAAATAATTATGTATTTGAAATTCTTATGTCTGTATCGGTAGAAAAAATTACCGATAGCAGTACTGAAATTTCTGGGAAAATCTAAAATGATTCAAATTTTATTGTTTAGAAGAAGAATTAAAATTATTACGAAAACTGAATTATTTCAAAATTTAGTTAGAACCTTTGAAAGGAATGTAAATCATGAGAAGATTTTTTTAAAATCCAAATAAAAAGTAAATTTTCGAAAAATTTAGAAAAAAAGAAGCATAAAAGGTTTTTTCAAAACGAATTTTGAAAGGTTTCAAGAGAATCTAAACAAAATTCTTAAGAATCCTGGAAAAATTTCACTAAATTTTGTATTTTGAAAATATGAATTTTAAAAGAATCTGAGAGAATATTGAAAAATGTTTTAAAGCACAAAAGTGAGAAAAAAGAAAGACTTTTCTGTTGTTAATTTAAAAGATAAATAGAATTTAGAAAAATCTAAAACATACTGTAAATTTTAAAATTCAAAATTCAACAGTTTTCTTGAAATGTTGAAAATCAAACCAATTTGTTTACATTTTGTTTAGTTTGGTTTACGATCAATTTTTTATCTAAAATCTAAACTAATCCATTTTTGTTTGGAAATTTATTCTTTATATCATAGTAAACTATTTGGTAGGAAAATCATGTCTGTTTTGCAAGAATATTTTGTTGAAAATTAGTTTTTTTGGGTAGAAAATTAATGTTTTTTGTTGAAAATTTAATTATTTTGGTAGAAAACTCAAATATCTGATTCACTGTTAAACTATTTCAAAATTTAACCTGACAATTCGACTATTTGGTTTCAAAATTCAACAGTTTTCTTGAAACGTTGAAAATCAAACCAATTTGTTTACAATTTTTTTAGTTTAGTTTACGATCCATTTTTTTTATCTAAAATCTAAACTAATCTATTTCTGTTTGAAAATTTATTCTTTATATAATAGTGAACTATTTAGTAGAAAAATCATGACTTTTTTGCAAAAATATTTTGTTTAAAATAAATTTTTTTGTGCATAAAATTAATGCTTTTTGTTGAAAATTTAACTATTTTGATAGAAAACTCAAATATTTGATTCACAATTAAACTATTTCAAAGTTTAACTTGACAATTCGTCTATTAGGTTTCAAAATTCAAAAGTTTTCTTGAAATGTTGAAAATCAAACCAATTTCTTTAAAATTTGTTCAGTTTGGTTTACGATCAATTTTTTATCTAAAATCTAAACTAATCTATTTTTGTTTAAAAATTTATTCTTTATATAATAGTAAACTATTTAGTAGAAAAATCATGACTTTTTTGCAAAAATATTTTGTTTAAAATAAATTTTTTTGTGCATAAAATTAATGCTTTTTGTTGAAAATTTAACTATTTTGATAGAAAACTCAAATATTTGATTCACAATTAAACTATTTCAAAGTTTAACTTGACAATTCGTCTATTAGGTTTCAAAATTCAAAAGTTTTCTTGAAATGTTGAAAATCAAACCAATTTCTTTAAAATTTGTTCAGTTTGGTTTACGATCAATTTTTTATCTAAAATCTAAACTAATCTATTTTTGTTTAAAAATTTATTCTTTATATAATAGTAAACTATTTAGTAGAAAAATCATGTCTTTTTTGCAAGAATATTTTTTTAAAAATTATTTTTTATTGGTAGAAAATTAATGTTTTTTGTTGAAAATTTAACTATTTTGTTACAAAACTGAAATATTTGATTCACAATTAAACTATTTTAAAACTGAACCTGACAATTCGTCTATTTGGTTTCAAAATTCAACAGTTTTCTTAAAAATGTTGAAAATCAAAACAATTTGTTTACAATATGTTTAGTTTGGTTTACGATCAATTTTTTTATCTAAAATCTAAACTATTCTATTTTTGTTTGAAAATTTATTCTTTATATAATAGTAAACTTTTTAGTAGAAAAATGATATCTTTTTTGCATGAATATTTTGTTAAAAATTAGTTTTTTTTTGTATAGAATTAATGTTTTTGTCGAAAATTGAACTATTTTGATAGAAAGCTCAAATATTTGATTCACAATTAAACTATTTCAAAATTTATCTTGACAATTCGTCTATTTGGTTTCAAAATTCAACAGTTTTCTTGAAAATGTTGAAAATAAAACTCATTGTCTTTTTTGCAAGAATAATTTGTTGGGTATAAAATTAATGTTTTTTGTTGAAAATTCATCTTTTCGGTTGAAGACTAAACAATTTTCTTACAAACTCGTCTTTTATTGTTGAATTTAAATTGTTAAATTTTTTTGCTGCCTAAAAATACTTTTTTAAACTTATAGTTCAAAGTTTCCATTTTTAGTTAGAAGCTTATCTTTTGTAGTTAAAAATTTAACTATTTAATGGGAACTTTATCTTCCTTGATTGAAAATTAACTTTGTGCTTGAAAATTCATCATTACCAGTTTGAAGGTCGAATTTCTGAAAAAGCAGTTGACTTTTTAAAGTGATGAGTTTAATTACTTTCATAAAAGTGCAATTATTTTGTAAAAAGTTCAATTATTTTGTTAAATAATCGTTCTTTAAGAAGGAAAATTCATTTTTTTTCTTATAAAAAAGAGAAAAAATTTAAATATTTTGTTAGAAATGCAATATATTTTAACAAGAAATCTGACAAATTTAAACGGCTACGTTTTTTTCTACATGGGGGTGGGGGAATACCCAATAATTTGGTGGGTAAAATTCGTCTATCCATCCATCGTCTTTTTATCCCAGGAGGGGAAGTGAAAGAAAATGAGGAGAGTAAAAGTAGGGAAATTAGGAGAGTGGAAGTAGGGGAAATGAGGAAAGGGAAAGTAGGGGGAATGAAGAGAGGGGAAGTAGGGGAAATGAAGAGAGGTAAAGTAGGGGGAATGAGGGGAAGGTTATATGGGGTAGTCGCGGATATAAAGTAGACGAAATGAGGGAAAACGAGTGTGGGAAATTGAAGAAAGGATGGAAATGAAGAGAGGAAAAGTAGGGCCAGTGAGGGCAAATCATTAGAAATGAGGGTGAGTAGGAAAGGAGAAATGATAGCTGGGGAAGGAAAGTAGAGGAAAGGGAGTGTTGAAAATTAAAGAAAGGATGGAAATGAGGAGAGGAAAAGTAGGGCGAGTGAGGGCAAATCATTAAAAATGAGGGTGATTAGGAAAGGAGAAATGATACCTGGGGTAGGAAAGTAGAGGAAAGGGAGTGTTGAAAATTAAAGAAAGGATGGAAATGAGGGGAGGAAAAGTAGGACGAGTAAGGGAAAATCATTAGAAATGAGGGTGCGTAGGAAAGGGGAAATGATAGCTGGGGAAGGAATGTAGAGGAAAGGGAGTGTTTACTTGCAACGTGACGAGAGGGAGAATTAGAGGAGGAAGAAGTTAGGGAAGGGGATAAGAGTGAAGTGAGGGGAGTTGAAGTAGGGAAAGGAAAGCATAGGGGGGGGGGGGCTTAGTAGGTCTAAATAGGCTAGGAATTTCGTTCTTGCAGGCGTGCGGCGCCTTTTTTGACTAATAATTTCGACTACTACATCCAAAAAGTAAATTGTTCATCAGCCAAATGCGCATGCTCAGCAGTGCAAAATAAAATCGCGGTTTTGAATTAAACAGAAAAGGGTAGCTTTTTTCATTCTCCACGAGGTAATTTTTTTTTTTTGCAGGGCTTAGCTGTTTACCGTCATGTGCCCCTTTCCCCGACTCTCTATCCTCGGAAGAAGACTCGTCCCTCGTTCTGGGACGCCTCCACTTACTGCAATTATAATCTACGATCAAACTGCAATCTGACTCCTTTTGAAAACTTCAGATAACTTTAATTCTAATTATTCAGAATTCCTGTCTTTTAAAACTTATCTTTAACAGGAACTGTTTAAAAAAATTTTCTTCTCCAAAATCTTGCGTATAAAACATATTTGGATTAACCTGAATTAAATTTAGTTCCATAAAATAAATACACTCAACTCCTGAAATAAGAACACTCAGTTTACGATTTTCCTACAATTTAAGTATTTTGAGTGCGTTAGTAGCGTTAGCCCTTAGCATCCGTCCACATCCAACAGAAATGGATTTATTTGAATTAAGATTAAGTCCGCTGTAAGCCAAGCCCGAAAAAAATCTTATATCGGGAGTTGAGTGTATTTTATGGAATTCTAATTGATTGAACAAAATAAATTTATTTGCAGAGAATTCATTACATCAAACTTCACATTCTTTCTCCTATTTCCCCATTTTTAAAGAATTAGTCTTTTTTCCTGTTTTCAAAAAATTTCAACTTTTCCCCCTTTTCTCGTGTTTTGCTTAAATTCGAACTGACTTTATAGAACCCAATAAGATAACCCAAGTTTCTTTTTTATAAAACTTCATCGTTTTGCTTTAAATTTTAATTATTTTATTAAAAGCTCGTCTTTTTGGGGTGAAAATTCAACTGCTCCGGTACAGAATTCATATTTTTCGTTTAAAAATGCAACTTTTTTTAAGTTGAAAATTGAGTTATTTTGTAAAAAAAGCTTATATTTATGGGTTAAACTCCAAATTTTTTGTCACATTTTTTTGCTGGCTTTTTAATTAAAAAATGTTATTGTATATTAGTTTGTTGGTGAAAAATTTAACTATGTGGTTAAAAATTAAAATTTTGGTTTGAAAATATAACTACTTAGTTGAAAGTAGAACTCCTTTGTTAAAAATTCACTTTTTTTTAGTTGAGATTAATTTTTTTAACTGAAAATGTAACTGTTCCATTTTGGGTTAGCAACTGATCCTTTTTAATTGAAAATTCAATTATTTTGGTATAAATTCATCTTTTTTTGGAATGCAACTTTTTCAAATTAAAATATTTTTTGTTGAAAAATCAACTAATACGTGTTTTTTTTCGTCTTTTTCGTCGAAAAATCAACTATTTGTTTGAAAGAACAACTTTGTAAAAAATGCATTTTTTTGGTTGATGATTCATCATTTTAGGTAGATAAAAAAAATTTTTTATCGAAAATTTATGTTTCGTTGGAATTTTTTTTTTTTGGTTTTAAAATTAATTTTTTTTCTGAAAATTTAACTATCTTATGTAGAGTTTTTAAATGTAAATGTACATTTAAAAATTCTATTTTAGTTTGAAAATTTATTTTCTTAAGTTGAAAATTCATGTATTTTCTTCAAAATTGGATTTCTTTTAGCAAAAAATTCATCTTTTTTATTCTATTTGGTTGAAAATTAAGTTATTTTAACTGATTTTTTTTTGTTTTGCAGTCATTCATTTTGTTAAAAACTTTTTTTTAGTTAAAAATTGACTTATTTTTTATGAAATTTTGTTTCATATTGATTAGGAAATTGTCCTTTGTTGAAAAAAAAAACGATTTCGTTAAAAGATCGCTTTTTCTTCAAAATTAATTTGTTTTGGTTGAGAATTCAACTATTATACTAAAAATTTGTATTTTTTGGTAAATTCAACTGTTTTTGGTTCGAGACAAAAATATTTTGTGCTTGAATTATCAACTATTACATTTGCCGTTGAGAATTCATATTTTTTGGTTTAAAATTCTACTACATGGTTGAAATTAAAACTTTAGAATGTATTTTTTTATTGTTGATCTTAGGTTTATTGACCAGGAAATATTTTATTAATAATTTTAGATGTTATTTTTTTGTCTACTGGTCTATATCAATATTGTTAAAATATTGATAAATCTTAAGATTGTGAAAAAAATGTCTCTAT
>JAAAKG020145948.1:0-10775 GCA_010014905.2 Druon quercuslanigerum
ATAGCTGTATCCTGTGCTTGATGATGATTCTGTAAAAATACTAGTGATGTATAAAAACATATCATATCTAATCCAAACGATCTAGATATTGATCGACGATCTACATTACTTTATCCATTAGCTTTTTACCGCATATATTGTGCAGGAATTGCATGCCAAGCGCCTTAATTTTAATCTCATCCGTCTATTAGCATGTTCAGGTTTCGCGACTGAAGATGATTGTGGGTACGAGTGCAGAATTATTCATTGCGATTTAGGGTCGACATTTATTTCAAAGGACACGCAAATAGAGAGGGTTTCTTGTATCCATAACAGTATAAACTGCTTTTAATAAGGGGTTGACGATTATCTTTTCGTAAAATAAAGCTCTATTACCTAGCAATACACACTAGATGGGATATGTAAAATCCACTGAACCGATATTAAGATAGTGGTGCAGTGAAAATTACCGAAGGATCGGTGTTTTCTACCTATCCGATTAGTTTGTTCAGTTCACCCCTGAAGTCCTACCCACTCAACCTAACCGCGCAAACCACCAAGTGAATTCACGTCGCAATCGGCAATGTATGGATTACTTCACCTAAAAACATTTATTTTGATAACTTCTGTGGCAGTCGTCACATTACTTCGTATCCGAATGGTTTGCTTACGTCGACCCTGAAGTCCTAAAAATGCAACGTATCCGCGTGGACCACCGAGTCAATTCGCGAGGCAATCATCAATGGATGGAATATATCATCTACAGAATATTCCTTTTTGACATTTCTGTGACAGTCGTCACATTACACCATTTTCCCACTTAGCAAGGAAGCGTTTTTATAAAAATAAACGTAATTTTGGATGGCAAAATTTCTTTACAGATCGCGTACACTTCAGAGTTTATTGGAGCAGGACGTTTTTGTGTGCCGTAACTGTTTCAGCAGGTTTCTGTAGATAAAAGGTAAATTCAAAAGCTTTTGTTGTGTGTCGTGAGGGCATGATTGAGCCTTTAGAAGTCCTTCTCGAGGATGCCATCTCTTAGTTACAAATGCATTTAAAAATTATTTTACCGATCGCAACTCGTGTAATAGTGTAGTGGATAAGAAAATTGAATGCTCGATTAAGTTTATGCGTGCGAATACCCCCTTCTCCCCTTCCCCATTGCGAAATTTTAATTGCATTATAAGCGTTGGAACTTACAAATGCTGATTCTTCATAACTATATCAGAAAAAATATATAAGAATTCACTGTGCGCTTATTTAATAATTATTTTTTAGCAATAATTTTTTATAATTTATATTGCTGCCTAAACTATTGTCTATACTGTTAACAAAAGTTAGATATCTTTATAGTCTTGGTTAAAGTGACATGATAATTCGCAATTGCAGCATCGAGGAACTGTGTAGAATAGCGACTGGATCAGTAAAATCTACTGAACCGCAGGTCAGCACCACATGAGATTTGGTTCAGCTAACTTAACTTTCGTGTTGAACACATACGTACTTGGATGATCAGTAGATTTAACTAGGTTTTTAAAAGAAAATTATTTCACGTGTTCCGACTTATTTGTGCTTAAGGGTGCTAGTGCTTTTGGAGTTTTTTAATTCAAATATGATATTGCATTTTTAAAATTAAAAAGTTCATAAGTATGAACAACGCGATCAACTGCTAGAAATTGTTTATCATTAGGGTTTAGCATGCTGGATTCCTGGTTATCCTGTTTCAAAATAAAGCATCACATTCCGATTCGAAGACCCCAACACCCTGAGGATCGCCAATTTTATTCAAGATACGAATATTTATAATAACTAATGTCCACCGTACTCGCTGGCGTACTTAAGATAATTAAAAGTGTCAAAAATAGTTATTATTAAACAGTAATTGTAAAATGCATAAAGATATTACGAACGATTCAGAATCATTACACAGGCCCACAAAGAAAATTTCTCTGCACGAGACAAGTGACGAGGCTATCCTTATGGATTTTGAGCTACTGAACATTCAAAAATTTGTTATGATAATCTTGTAGTCATTTTCTGTTTTATGAAAAAGGTCAGTAGGATAAATTGAACCACCGCATCGTATAAGGTGCGGTTTTTAGTGTCAACTAACCGATCTTTTTGAAAAATTTAAATTTTTTGTATTGAAACATATATCATGCCTTACTTCAAAACTCTTCACGGTAATATTTGCAGGCGCTAAGGTTTTAGAGTAGAGAATGTTCCAATGCATTTTTTGCTCCTAAAAATTATTACTATTAGTTAAGTGCCATATTTCTTAACATTGGTTCATTAATTTTTAATTTTTTAAACTAATAAAAGTTTTAAAAATAGTTTTCTTTTAAAAATTCGTTTTTTTTTTCAGAAAAATTATTGATTTTAGTCTAGTGGAATATTGACTAACATTAGTTTATTAATTTTGAATTTCTAAAACAAATGAAACTAGTTTAAATATTTTCATATCACAAATTGATAATATTTTTTTAGTGGAATATTTATCAATATTGTTTGATTAATTTTATTTTTTTTGAATTTTTTAAAAATAAAAATGATTACTATTGGTCTAGTGGAATATTGAACAAAATTGTCTTCAAATAAACGTGGCTTGAAAACTCGTTACCATCATGCATAAGAAAATTTTTTTCCCTTTTCCCTTTTCAGCGCCGTACAGCTTTTCAGTACTACATAAAATCGACTTTTCCTTCGGTGCAGGAGCCCAGGTACGGCGTCGCCTCTTATACCTGCTTTATACCCGCGTCGACTGTTTGTAAGTTCGTACGGAGCCCAGAGCTGTATGGTCGTAAAAGTTTCTGGTGTTTTTGTTTCAGCTGACCCAATGGTTAAAGCTTGGCCACCCAAGACTGCAGTCGAGACAAGGGCTTGGGAAGGTGCAGCTCCTAAGGTAGGTGAAAGCTACAACGTGATTCCCGAGTAAATTGGAAGACTCGCCTGTGTTCCTTCGGCGATTTGAGGGATTTAACTCTTCATTTAAGAAAGCGTCTTTGCAAAACATCAGACGCTTCTTACAGTAACGGGAGGAGCCTCCTGGTCCAATTATTACCAAATTAACATACGTCACATCAAAGGCGCTTCTGCTGCGTTCCAGAGGGGCATGCCTTCCAGGGATTCTAAGGCAGTCAATCCAAGGGCTCGCATACTGGCGAAACGAATCATCGTTGTCCCGCTGCTTGAGCTGAGTTGGAGAGACCTGATGGTGAGAGTAAGGGATCATCAAGGAGTACCTAGGCACCACTGATAAAGACATTCTTAAAAAGTCCTACATGAGCTAGAAATCCAGCAAAAGCAGACTGGGATCAGTTTTTCAGTGAACTAATGAGCGGGCTCTCAGGCGAGCCCAGGTCTATTAGAGAAGTGAATATGCTCGAGGTGGCAGCTAAGATTTTTATGGAAGTCGCCAAATCTAATCATGAAAGTAATTGTCGACCTACACGAGTACGGAATGCTAGGGAGACACGCGGGTCAAATGGGAAACTCGAAGAGCATCGTATGGAGATCAGAGAGTTGTTTAGACCTACCAGTACTGTCAAAACGGAGGAACTATGGACCTCATTTACGACGATGAGGGATAAATACAGAAATTGCACCTGCGTACCAACTGGGCAAACGAGATTGTTAGCCTATTCAAGGACAAGTTAGCCATAAAGTCAATAAGTCCTTACAAGTCTCCTGGGCCGGATGGCATATAATGCGGTATTTTTTTATAGGGCTGGAGAGATCATCCTAGGGCTGATCGTGAGACTTCACGGAATATTTTTTATTGTTCGGCGGATGTACAGTTTGTTAGACTATCCTGAATAATTGCATTATCGCTTGTAGAATAATAAGAATAAACCCGCTCAAACTGGGCAAGAAAATGTTTTTCTCCGTTCCAAAAAATGAGGTTGAATGTCGTTTGAAAAAAGAAATTGAGTGTGAAAATAGGATTTTATTGTTAAAGCATGAGATTCAGTCTGTGAAATTTACTCTTTAAAGGTTGAGATAATTTAGAAAAAGAAAGTTTTAGCCCCTAAGGGAACGGTTATGGCAGTATGATTTGCGATTCGTTTAGACCGATGTCCTTCAACTTAAAATATGTTAAATAAACATAGCTTAAAACCAGGCGCTCATGCATCTTACTTTCCAAACTGCCCTGATCATACCTCGAAGGCCACTAAAAATGTATTAAAAAAAAGCCAGCCTTCGAAGAATGCTCAAAGCAGTTTGGAGATTGAGATAGAAATACCCATAGTTTTAATTTAGGTTTCGTGTTCCATTATGACTGCAAGAAAATAATTATTTTACAATTATAATTTAGTTTATCACTTTTATATGTTAATGAATTAATGCAATTGCACGTCAATGTGAAAAATCTGCGATAATTCAAAACTGCTCTTAAGGTTAGTTTTAGACATTTCTTAAAGATAGTAAGGGTTTTAAAATATTTTTAAAATTTCAAAAACTAATAAAACTATTATTTTACACACTATCGCAATAATCTAAAGGTTCGGCAAGAACATAAATATATCAAAATTTGGAAATCAATGGGGTTATGAAACTGGTAGAGTTATTCGATTATTTTTTGTTAAAGGACATCGACGTACAGAAATTATAATACTTACCGCCATAAACTTTGCAACAGGGGCCAAAACTTTCTTTTTCCAAATAAACTGATCCTTTCAAAAGTATCGTCTTTATTCCATATTTAATTCATATCGTTATTTTTAAATTAAATGCTTTAAGAATATTAAAGAGTAATGAAGTTTGCTGCATATTGAAACTTATTATTTGTATTGTTTCTTGTATATTTTTATTATAGTATAATAATACATTTAAATCATTTAAGACATCAAAAATAGAAAATCTATTTTATATATTACTCTGCTTAAAAATTAACAAATTAATAAACATACATTTTTAGTGCATTCATGGTTTACTTTTTAAGCCTAGATGTTTTTTGAATTCTAGAAACAGGTAATCTTGGTTTAATTCAAGCTCAATGTTTTTAAATTATCCGCAAATTTATAAAATATGACAAAAGCTGCAAAAAATACTAAATCTACTATGTTTCTGACTAGCTGTCATTCGAATGTGTGACATCGCACTCAACCATTAACAAATATTTTGTTTAAAAGAAAACGTCCACGTCGAATTTTAAACATTCTTTCGAAATTAAGTAATTTGTCTCAAAGTTTTTCAGATTTTATTGTCTCACATTTTTTGAAATCTTCTCATGATTGAGATTATCGTTTAATAATTTCAAAATCTCTGAAACTTGCAAATGTCATTTAAAATAATTCAAAGTTTTTCCTAAAATTAATTATAATTATTCCAAAGTAGAAAATGATTCTCACAATCTGCCAGTTTCTTTTTTAATCTTATCGGATAGATTGCAAGCTTAAAACTAATCTCTTTAAACAAAACCTAGATTATCTAAAATTTTGCAAAAAATATTATTGTGGAAGCAAAATTTTAAAAATATAATTATTTCCCAATATTTTGAAATTAAGTTATATTAAAATTCTGTTTTATATAAATTATGATTATCATACCATTAAGCTGTTTCGCTTTCAGGATAGGCGTGACTCACTCGGTGGGAAAGGGAGTAGTGTGAGAAAGGGGTTATAAAAATTTTTAAATTTGAATGATCGTGTTGAGTTTCCGAACTTGGGTACTCTTTACAAATAAACATAAATAAACTTTACCATGAAATAAAATAAAATTTTTGCAAACTTTAATTCGCCAAGACTCTTCTATCATAAAAGTTGAATTATCAACAAAATAGATGAGGTTTCAACATACTATTTAATTTTTAAATAAAAAATGTAAGTCTTCACCCGAAAATGGAATCGCTAAATTTTCAGATGCAAAAATTATTTTAAACAAAAAAAATATTTATTTTTCGAAAAAGAAAGATGAATTTTCAACGAAAGAGTTGAGCTTTTTTACCAAGAAGTCAAATATTTTAGCAAACAGTAGACTTTTTAAAATGAAAAAAAGGACTTTTAACAAAATAGTTCATTTGCATTCTAAACTAAAAAAGATAAATTTGCAACCAAAAATGGAAAAAATAGGAAGAAGCTCTTAAGAAGAATCTTGAGAAGATTTAACAAAATTGAAAGGTCTTAGGAGAATTATAAACTCTCTCCTGATTCCTAGGAAAAAATTTAAACTATTTTTTATTTTGAAAATTCTATTTTAAATTGATTCGAACAATTTTAGACGAAAATCTGGGAAATATAAAGAGAATTCGTTTAAATTCAAAAAATTTTTAAAAATTTTCCTTTAATGTTTTTTTATAAATGAAATATTTTTTATTTGCGAAAAGATTCGTTTGTTTGAATTTTTGATAACAATTTTACTTTATTTCTCATATAACCCCTTAAATGCCAATGACACATACACGGGCAAAAAATAGTGGTGTTACTTTTGCATCGTGGCACATGTGTCTGTAAGCATTTCAGAAAAAAAATATTGATAGTGTTTGGATTTAATTTTCCTCGAGTATATTAGGTTTTTCAGGTAGCTAAATTTAAGCAGTTATTGGATGACACTAGCGCTTATTTAGACTCATTTTTTCATTACCCAAATTCAGCTTACATCCAACATCAAATTTATATTTAGCGTTCCGAATGGCTTAGATGTCATGAATTTTATAAATTTTTGAATTTTTTGAATGATCATTTTTTCCCTATATATAATTCTAAAAATCTAAAGCACTAGAGCACTAGTAATACTTACGTTTTCTGGGTGGCTGAATCAAAATCTGATGACTTTTTTGAACATTCAAAATGGCAGATTCAATTTGGCAAATCAGCGTTATCAAAAATGTTTCAAACTTGATCGGATTGTTCATATTTACATTTTTCGAGTCATTGAAATTAAATTTGATGTTAGATTTTCAACATTCAATACAGCCACCATATATTATTAAAAATGTTCGGACCTTGATCAAATTGATCATACACGCTTTTTTGAGATCGCTTAATCGCAATATGATATAAGATATAAACTGAATATAAGTAAAAAAAGGCGAAATGAGCAGTAGTCTAAAATAAGTCCAAATAAATGATAAAATTCTAAACATTTTTTAGAACTTTGTTTCGCCCTTTTGCATGCGGCATTTGAAATTTGACTATTTAGCATCAAATTTCAATTCAGAGACCCCAAAAACCTAATTATCACGAATTTTATAAAGATTCAAATATTTATAATAGTTCATGTATGCGATATTTGATTCGCCATTTTGAAGTTTGAAAATAAAACATTAGACATGAGGATCAAACTGACCTCGGCCTGCATGCGTATAGATATGGATAAGAGGACCTCAATAAACTGGTTTTCTGGGTGATATGAAGAGTATCGCTATAAACCATCCTCCTGGTATGCATGATTGTCGTATGATTGAAAGGTGAAACATCCTAGCTAACGCGGGCCTTCTGGATCCCTGGAACGAGGTCCATCCCAGAACGATTTCAAATTTTTGAAATCGGGACAGGAATTACCTACGGCCACAAAGCGACTAAGTAATAGCTCTCTGTTTATATGGTGGCCTGCGAAAGGATATTCATTGAGTGTCTCGCCGCATGTGACCATGCCCTAAGCCATGGGGGTAGAGTGATCGTGCCCGTAGCACTTTGATACTAGGTAGTCATGAAGGTGTCCTAACGGCCTTTCGTGGACACCGCACGAACTCTCTGAGTACCTAGTCTTACCCCAGCATAAGGGACTCTGCAGGGGCAGAACTTTAATTTCCCTAGCTGCTTGTGGGGACAAAATGGATCATATAACAACACCCAAGGAAGAAGGAAAAAGGAAGGTGGCGGGTTGTGTAGAGGGGATTTTCCCTAACGTATCTATCATAAACCTTTCATCCCTGTCTGTCTCTCTGACAAGTCAAACTCCGGTGGCGGCTGTGCCGCTAGATCTACCGCAATCTGAGGGACTAGTGGTCCCTCTGATTAAGACTAGAAAAACGGGAACGACCAATGAGTTCACTGTAACATTATAAGCTTTCTAATCGTTAATCGGCTTTTCTGTTTATTAATATTTTCAATTTAATCATTACTGCAGTTCGGTGATTTTCGTAAAACAAAGATAGGATTCTCCTTCCATGTCCTTACGAATAATTTTCTTTGGTGTATTTATTTCCATAAAAATGAAATGCATACAAAAAAATAATAAATTCCCATAAACTGACGTCTAACTATCCGAATTCTCATTAATTTGTATAGTTCATTTCACGGCAGCTTTTAATTCACGTAGGAGAATCCGTTAAGAGTTAAAAATTAAATTTAAATTAAATTTAAAAAAAATGTAAATTCTACCTGCAATGACAGTTTGATGAATGGAACCAATAGAGACTCCTTTCTTGTTGACTCTCGAGTAACAAGTTTATTTTTACCGAAACCAGGATCAATATATAATGTGCATTGGTTCCACGACGCTATCCCCATTTATTGGATAATTGCGCGCACAATCCATCGTATAATTGAATGATTTCGTGAGTAGCTCTACCTGGTAACCTAATTATGAAAATAGAATGGACCGTCTCAGCTCCAAAAAGGACAAACGCATAAACGGTTTCCTAAATAGAGACTGGGGAGGCAAGCGCAGTAGGCTAGTAGAGAGGATGCGGAAGCAGGAACATCGGCGACTACAACGCGGATAACCAGCAATAAAACCCAGAAGAGAGAAAGAAACTCAGAGGGAATCCTACTTGGGAGGTAGGGGGGGTATTTAGGCCTGTAATGAGGCATAAGACTGCCCAGAAGCCGAAGAATGGACAGTCGTCGGCGGCTGTATGGACAGCCGCTCAGAGGCCTATCCCCTGACGATGATGATGATGGATACGAGCAACGCGGACTCACTGCTTACTACGGAGAAGTGTAAGCTCTGCATAAAGGCCACCTGCAGATCGGTCGAAAGTCTATCCCTAGATCAATGACCAAAAATCAATACCTCCTTCTTTTTAGGAAGGGTCGTTTTATTAGTTGCAGCCGACTGAAAGGCTAAAGCTTACAAAAGGCTGTGGTCGAGACAAGGCCTTGGAATGGTATAGCTCTTAATGTAGGTAGAGTTAAATTGCTTCAATAGATGGTAAGAGCTACAACGTGGTTCCCGAGTAAAATGGAAGGTCCGTCTGTGTTCCACGGGAGGTTGGTGGGATTTAACTCCTAACTTAAGAAAGCTCCTAAGTAAAGTTTAGGTGTACCGGTCAGGAGGAGGAAGAGCTTGTGGAGACACAGGAAGTTATGTAGAAGAACTAAATGACTGCCACTGATCTAATATTTACTAAATTATATACATCATAGTAAAGGCGCCTCTGCTGTTTTGCAAAGGGACACGTCTGCGAGGTACAGGTATCTCGCTAATCAAGGAACTTTGTTTAGTTCGAGTTGCCATTAGGGTTTTAGGGGGGGAGCTGGTTTTTGTTACAGAGACTCCAAGAAGATCACTGATATAGAGTTCGAGTTCAAATCCATTATACCTATGGGCCCTAAATGGGCAAAAACTCCAGTAAAAATATACTGGGATCAGTTTTCCACGGAACTAAGAACTGCGCTGTTAGGAGAGCATATGTCAATCAGAGAAGTGGATACGCTGGAGAGGGCAGATAAGATTTTCATGGAAGCCGCCAAATCTACTCATGATAGTAGATGTCGACCTACAAGAATCCGAAAGGCTACAGAGATACACTGGTAGAATGGGAATGCAATGCGTAAGACAAAGCTTGGTACGCGATCTTCAATCATTGTATGTATTGTCGTTTTTAGAATAATACGAATAAATACAATTTATGAACAAATTATCGCAATTATGTATCAATGTCGAAACTCTGAGATAATTTAACATAAAATGATTCTTATCGTGCTTAATTACTTGTTAGCATTCTTTAACTTCATTGTTTGAAAAGGAGGTAAACACCTTTTTTAGTCCGTTTGACCGGGTTGAGTCATACCCTGATCGAAAGTTAGGATCTACGCATAGATGTCTTTACTCAATATTTAATTTATATATTATCTTTTAGTTCGAATTATAAATAAATAAATGACTAATTGTACAGTAAACTCAATAGCTTTGTAACGAATATTATTTTCAGCATCTTGACGAATAAACCAATATACTGACTGTTGAAAATTATGATTTTTATAATTATCTGTATATTTTTATTATAGTTTTATTATACTTTTGGATTATGTAGGTCATTAAAAAACGAAAATCTAATTTTTATAGTCTTATTTAAGAAGGTTTAGGTTATTTTTTTTAACGTTGAAGACGTAATCTTTACATTTTACCATTTTACTCAGCTTAAAAATTAAAAACTTAAAAAAAAAAACATTTTCAGTGCATTTAAGGTCTACTTTTTAAACCTAATTACCCAGAATAATAATATAAATAATTATAAGAAGAAAAAAATTGGTACCGAATTTTTGAATTTTGAAGTAAAAGAGAATTTTCCAATCAAAGAACATGAGTTATTATGAAAAAAGTTAATTTTCAAATAAAAAATTAATTTTTAAACAGACAGTTAAATTAAAGACCCACAACAAGAACTTTTTTCTTAATTTTGAAATTCAATTCCAAAAAGATGAACCTTCTATATACTAAATGACTTTTCACCCTAAAAAATAACAATCTTCAACAAAAAACGTTAATTAAAAAGAAAAACGATTTTTTACAGAATAGTTAAATTTGTAACCGCAGAGATGAATACATAATTCAAATGATTTATCTTCAAGCAAAAAGAATTGTAACACGTTCAATGTTTTAACAAGACAATCAGTTTGCAATAAAAT
>JAAAKG020145949.1:0-10775 GCA_010014905.2 Druon quercuslanigerum
TCTTAAGATTTATCAATATTTTAATAATATTGATATAGAACAGTAGACAAACAAAATTAACATCTAAAATTAATAATTATAAATAATTTTTTTATCTAGGTCCGATATTTAATAATTGATAGAAAGCAGTACAGACCTAGATAAGCAACAAAATTAGAATTTTGCAGGAAGGCGAAAAAGATTTTTTTAAATCGAAAGAATATTTTAAAAGTTAAACAAAAGCCCACTCCCACGCTAAAGTGTTTTTAATTTTAGAACGAAAGAATTTGATCAAAAACTAAAGCTAAAAATTCAGATAAAAATTCCCAAAGTTACAATGACCACAAATTAAAATAGAATAGGCTGCGGATTGCGACAAAAATGTAATCTTAAGTTTAAATAAAAAACAAAAACCCACTCCCGACATATTTAATTTCTTAGTGAGAACATAAAAGTTCTTATATGGAAAATTGAATCAATTTCGAGTAAATAGTCCAAGAATGTTGAGGCTTTTCACAGGTTTTGAAAATTGGTTTTCGGTATCGATTGAAAATCAAATTTTTAATTTTTCGCAAAAATAAAAATACGTTTACGAAGTATGGGGAAAGCAAATAAGAATAACAAATATCTGAACCATTTTTTGGTGGTTTTTATTTTATTTCTCATTTTTTGTTTTGTTTGAAAGTTGGAAACCAATAAATAAATAATAAATTTGAATTTTTAAACTTTAATTTTAAATTATTTTTTTTCGTTTCAAAAAGATTATACCTTGTTCTTTTTTTCAGTTGCTTTTCCTGATGATTATACTTTTAACTCAGAATTTTATTATTTGGTTGAGATTTAAAATTTTTGTTAAAAAGTCATGCCTCTTGATGCTTAAAAGTTAGTTTTTTTGTTCAAATTTAATTTTTTTATTGAAACTTTAACAATTTCAATCAAGACTTTTACCACTTTTAAAAAATTCTTTTTATTGATTGAAGGTTTAACTATTTTATTGAAAATAAAACTTTTGGGTTTCTAAATTCAACTGCTTTGTAAAAAAAATCGTGTTTTTGGCTTGAAAATTCAACAATTTGGTCGACATTTTTTTTCCTATTGAATGAAAAATTTTTTTGTACAAAATTCACTTCTTTTGTTGAAAATTTATCTATACTTGGTTTGAAAATTCGTCTCTTTTAGTAGAAATCGGATATTTTTTAAATTAATTAATTTTTTTTAAATTGAAAATTCAGCTGCTTGGGTAAAATTTAAAGCATTTTGTGTATTTTTTAAAACGTTTTATCTCTTTCGTTGAAATTATAACTACAAAAAAAATCTTACCTAAACATTTTTTTTTACTTCTTTTATTGCTAAAAAACTAATCTTTTTTTTGTATTATGGCATGAAACTTCAACAATTATGATGAAAATTTTGTATTCCTTGACTAAAAAATCTTTATTTATTAAATACTTATCTCTTTGGTTAGAAAATTAAATTTCTGGGTTAAACTACTTTGTTGAAAAATATAATTTTTTGCTTGAAGATTCATAATTTGAATTGAAAATTCACCTTTTTGGTTGAAAAAGACATTTTTTCTTAGATAATTTTTCTTTCGAAAATTCTTGTACAAAATTCATCTTCAGGGTTGAAAAATGGCCTTTTGGTTCAAAGTTGACCTACATTCTTAAAAATTAATTTTCTTGGCTGCAGATTTATCATTTTGGTTGAAAATTGGTTAAACAAATTTTTTACTGAAAATTTATCTTTTTTATTTGATTATAAATTCAACATTTTGTTCAAAAATTCGAGAAAAAATTTAATTTTTTAGATTTCCAATCAAGTTGAAATTTTAATAGTTTCTTGAAAGTTTTATTTTCGTTAAAACTAATAATCTGTTTTTCTGATTAAAGCTTTAATAAAGCTGAATAAAGATTTATTAAATGTGTAGTTGTAATAAGTTGAATTTTTAAAAACATTCATGCAAAATATCCTGTTTCAGTTAGTTTATAAAAAGAACTTGCTAACCTTAAATTTCTTTAGAAATTGGATTGAAAATTAATTCAATTTAGCGAAATAATTAAAATTATTTGCAGTCTGAAATAAAATTCTAAAAGATACAATAAACCATAAACGTCACATTACTGGTGAGTTCGCGATACAAAGCCAGGCGGTGGTTACTCAATGCTTCAGATGTGTCGCAACAAATGTAGGGACTCAGCCACTACAGCACAGCAACGGCAAATACGCACCGTACTACAGGTTCTCCCAGTACCAGCAAGCCAGTGTGCATTGAATTCTGTTCACAGAAGTTCAGCACCGTTGGGGGCGGATACTGGTCGGATAGGTGACCAGAGAACTAACCCAAGGCGTCAATGGTAGGGTTGACATGTGCTCAACCACACTGACGAGTCCACGCAAGTGAACCCGGGACGAAACGCCGGTAGTCGATAACGACTGCCAACCAACTCTTTGGAGTCGGCTTTGATGGTAGAAATCTACCTCATCGAGCTCACGTAGCAACGCGCTACATTGGTGACCCCGACGTGATATGAACCCGCAACAATACCTTCTGAACAACAACACAGCAAGAGTTACACATCTGATTGGTCAACGGGACATCATCTTCACCACTATCACCACTCCTTCTAGTCTTTTCTCTCTCCAGCATCTTCCGCACAGGGCATGTCTTCGTCAGACGACGCAGCCTGCCCTGTCGACACACAGTGAATTTCAAGCAACCACTACACAGGCTAGGCCTTCTGGAGTTCGGGGTCCTCCACGCCGCCTCCTCACTGTAAAAACCGCGATGGCTCACGAGCGACGAGCTCCCCACTTTCTCGCGCAACATTCTGGATCTAGAAACTAACCAGGGGTCACCAGCAGCATCATCGTCAAGGAAGAACTTCTGATGTTTCTCAGCAGCATATTAACACGAGCCAATCAACTTCGTCCACTACCATCTTCATCGTGACTACGCCACTTGGGGGGGAGTGCTGTAGGGACTCAGCCACTACAGCACAGCAACGGCAAATACGCACCGTACTACAGGTTCTCCCAGTACCAGCAAGCCAGTGTGCATTGAATTCTGTTCACAGAAGTTCAGCACCGTTGGGGGCGGATACTGGTCGGATAGGTGACCAGAGAACTAACCCAAGGCGTTTGTGGTAGGGTTCACTTGTGATCAACCACACTGACGAGTCGACGCAAGTGAACCCGGGACGAAACGCCGGTAGTCGATAACGACTGCCAGACCAACTCTTTGGAGTCGGCTTCGCTGGTAGAAATCTACCTCATCGAGCTCACGTAGCAACGCGCTACACAAAGTCGACGTTAGAGCCACCTAGCGTTTACTCATATCCCTAAGATAAGATAATAGATGACCGATCAGATAATTGCGATAATACCCAGATACTTTTCAGTTAATGCACTTGGAAAACTAAATAAATTGCGCTGCGCCATCTGGCGTATACTTCTAACGGGATCAAAGTATGTGCAGACACTCTCGTCATTGTGAGTGACCACCGCCTGTACAAAGCACTGTCCTGTGCTTCATCAAACTTCTCTCGATGAAAATGCTCTTGAACAATCAGCTTTATCTAGAAAGAGACAGGTCAACCTCTCATATGTCTTTTCTCTCTCAAGATCACATTTTCATTCTCACCACAGCCTTATCGGTCCATTTCTATATGTCGATGGTTTGAAGTGGAGTGTTTGCAGTGCTTCTCCGCACTACCTCTGCAATAAACATTAGTCTCTCACGCAAAATCAGCTAACAGTACAATGCCGTATTGCTTGATAGCAGAACCCGGGATTCCAGCTTCTCATGTCTAACGGTTTGAAGCACTTCTGTCCTCCATAAAAGAGGATACGTCCATGAACAATGAACTGTTGGTTTTAAAAGGAGAAGCTGAGGTCTTGAAGATCCGAAACAAGGAACTTGAGAGGAGAAATGCCGTGCTGGAAGACGACGTCAACCTACTTATGGAAGAAGTTCTTCAACTCAGGAGGTGCAAGTGCAAAAAATATAATATGGCACAAGCTCAAGGACACTGAACCTATTAACGCTGACCTTATCCTATCCGTTCACAAGGTACTTTCCAAGGCCAAGGCGGAGTCGGTTGTAGTGGAATCAGTCATCCGTTTACGAAAAAAATCAGGCTCTAGAACAGCACTAATCAGACTAGATAGCATCCTCAATTGAGGAAGGCCAAAGGATTATGACTGGCTCAATCACAGACTTCCTCTCTGGAAATCAGAAACTTGATGGCCCACTCTCATCTGGTCAAGTCAAGAAATCAACTCCCCGTAGAGCCACCAGAAACTCTCGCAAGGAGAGCGGATGACATAGTTGTGGAGGTGGGAAAAGACACTCGGATTGTCTTCTGGAACTCTCATGGGTTCTCTAATCTGGGAGACATCTCCATGGCTTGTTTAGACAGCGACATCCTTTACATATACGAAAGTGGCTTCTGGTGGCTTCTGGTGGCTTCTGGTGGCTCCTGTAGCCTCCCCCTTGCGCGGCTAGAGGAATTGAATCCTTCTACAGTCTCACATAAGAGCGGGGTGATGATTACTCGCGATCGGTGACGTAGAATGAAGTGATTTTTTTTCATACACAGAGAACAGTATTGTCCTTCATGCTTCGTGAAAGTGAATCAGCTGACTATTGTTTTCGTTTTAATCTCAGCATTTTTCAAACTTCTCCAGGAGGACAACGACTCGAAACATCGAAGCAAGGCCTGTCGCTTGTGGAAAAAGTAAAATGGTGTCGTGACTTTCAGTCGCCCGACGCCTATCCAATTAAAAACGTTTGGGCACAAATAAAGATAAAGCTTGGGAAGAACCTACCCTGCAACTTGAAGCAGCTTGTTCGCCGAATTCACAAAATTTGGAGTTCGTTTTCAGAAGAATACGCGAAAAATCTCGTGCAAAGTATGCCTCGAAGATGCCAAGCTATTATTGACGCTGAGGTGATTCGACCCGCTACTGATGTATTTGCATGAAAGTTTTTGACTCAATTAAACGATATTTGAAAGAATTTTTGTATTGGGTATTTTTCTTTTCTCACAACAGTGACTAAGCTCTTATGTAACAGACTTCCTGTAATTCTGGGTTGGGATTTTAACGAGCGTATTGGTAATCTAAACCAAGTACATTGTGAAGCGTTCCCGGAGGGGGTAAATGCGTTTGCGGAAAGATCCGTGTTGGATCGTGACGTGTGTTGAAGGGGTCTTGCTTTCAGATTCGGTGGTGATTGGCCGACAAGTTACACTCGCCTGTCCTGCGGGAGTGGGAGTACTATTGATCTCGCGGCTTGTAGTCTAACTTCAATTAGTATAATTAAAGATTTTAAAATTATTCCTATTGTTACTCGCTCCGACCACCTTCCGATCTGCGTAAAAGTGTCAAATGTAGGAATTGGTGGTAAAGGAGATTGATAAACGAGGAATACGAATACGAGTGCGAAACTGATATGGAGGGAGATATTCCTTAATAGTTTGTCGTTCGCTGACCCACAATCTTGGAATACGGTCCCGGTGCATAAAATGCATGAGAATCTCATATTCTCGATTGAGCAAGAGGCGTCGGGAGCGGGTATGATAACTAGGGCGTCTTCTTGTTTTGTGGGAAAGAAACCGTGGTATGACTGGGCCTGTCTTAACAGTAAAAAAGGGTAGAAAAAAGCCTAAGAACGTATAAAGTGCCAGGATTCGCGCAAGAAGACATCGTTAAATATAATTTAGATAAAAAGGCGTACCTATCTCTGTTGAACGCTAAGACGGCAAACTACGAAAAGGATTTTAAGAATGCTCTGGAAGCAGCCTGTGGTTCTGCAGAATTCTGGAGAGCAGTCACCTTTTTTAAGATTGGGCTTAGCAATGGAAATTGTATAGACCTGCAAACGTGGCAAGAATTCCCGAACTCGTTGTACCATTGGGTCTATTTCCAAAACAGAAATAATTGCTGCCATATGCAAATGTAAATCGTGGAAAGTTTCAGGTGAAGATGGCATTTCTGCGGAGAATGAAGAGGTCCCCTCAGATTGGGCAAATATCGTTACGTGTATACTATTAAAAAAGGATGACAAAAATGATCCAGCCTCATATAGAGATATTGTTCTAGTGACAGTTATTGTTAAAATATTCCTTTGGATCCTCCTGAACAGATTGGTGGAGTGGATGAATGAGTGTGAGTGTTTGCCGGAAATTCAGGCGGGTTATAGGGCGGCCAGAGGTTGTATGGATCATATCTTTGTTTTGAGCTCCATCGTACAGATTCATCTTTCTACTCCTGGTCGTAAGGTTTACGCGTGTTTTACTGACTTCAAAAGAGTCTTCCCTTCAGTCAACGATGATCTGCTCTGGCAAAAATTATTGAGCCTAGGTGTCAGTACAAAATTTATCAGGGTAATAAAAAGTCTCTATGATGCAGCTAGGATCATCACGTCCCCAGTTGGCGTGGAATGCGGTGTCCTTCCGGGCGAGCTTCTCAACCCGGTGTTCTTCATCTTAACAATCGGGAATTTGGAAAGTTCCTTGCTGAGTAGTGACCTAAGGGGAATTTCAATCGACCACCTGATCGAGGTTATTCTTTTGGCATATGTTGATGATGTAGTTGTACTTGTTGACACGAAGATTGATCTACAGAAAAAAGTAATGCTATCGCTGAATACTGTAGGTTGAATTCTTCGGAAGTAAATACATTCAAGATCAAGACCATGGTTTTTCATAGGGGTATACCACCTTTAATGTCAAATTTTACGTTTGAGGGCACTTAATTCGAGATGGTCCGGAAACATTCCTATCTGGGCAAGCTAATTGGAAGTTCTGGTACTTTTTTTTTGACCCGCAGAAAAAGGGTTACTGCCGCTAATATAGCCGTGGGTTAATCCTCACAAGTCTCACACTACCTTTTTCAAGCGAGTTTTGGGTCTGCCTTTACACACTCCAGGTAACGCGTTGAGACTGGAACTGGGCCGTATCCCAGTACATCTTTTCTCATTGGGTGGAATTGAGGCCTTTTGGCCGGATTGGATTTAGTTCTTCAGGTGGTGCCACACCTATGTATTGATCCCATGGGGCAGCTGTACCTTCATGGTGGATTGCCATTCAGATGCGTTAGACTTCTTGCTCAGGTGCGCCGTATTGGGGACATAAGGAAAAGAATCTTTTTTATTTATTGGCAGAATGCCCTATGTATGGGGATGTCAGAAAAGATTGTTTTGGGACTCCGGTACGCCTTACGGTCTCTGGTCCGTTCTGGATTGCGCTCATGAATTCCCCGGATAAAACAGAATTATTGCGTGTCGCTAAATACCTGCGCGGTGTACTAAAAGTTAGGACTTTTATAAGGTCTCCGTAGTGTAAATAATTGTTTACATTGTATTAATAGTGTAATAGAGTATCTTTTCCTTTAATTCAACCCCTTTGTACAGGTCTTTTGTCCTAAACAAATATCATAGTTAACATTAAGTATCATACATGTATTGTGTAAGTTGTCGCTAAATAAATAAATTAATTAATAAATAAATAATATCTTTTGTTTCGAAATTCGACTTTTTAGTTAAAAATACAACTATTAGATAACAAATTGAACCATTTTGTTAAAAATAAATTTTTTTCTTTTAATTCAACTGGGATTGAAATTTTTATATTTTTTTAAAAATTCGTTTTCTTTTTTGTTGAAACTTAATATTTTTTGTCTCAAAATTCGACTTTGGTTGTAAATTGATTTTTGTAGTAGAAAATTCCAGCATTCTGTTAAAAATTCAACTATTTTATTGAAAATTCGTCTTTTTTGGTAGAAAACTAATATTCTTGGTTAAAAATTCTTCCCTCTGATTAATAAATTATCTTTGTTGGTTAAAAATGTTATTATTGGGTTATAAATTCAACATTTTGTTCAAAAAATTAATTTTTTTTCAATTTCTAGTTTGGTTGAAATTTTTTAATATTTTGTCAATAATTTTTTTCGTTGAAACTTAATATTTTTTACTTAAAAATTCGAATATAACTATTTTGTTGGAAATTTAATTTTTTTTTAAAACACAACTTGGCTTGAAATTTTGTTGTTAAAAATGCGTTTCTTTTTCATCAAACGTGAATATTTTTTGTTTCAAACTTCGAATTTTTGGTGGAAAATTAAATTTTGTAGTGTAAAATTTCAACATTATGTTAAAAATTCGAATATTTTGTTAAAAATTTATGTACTAGGTAAAAAACTCATTCTTTTGGTTGAAAATTAAACTGTTTCGTCGAAAAACGATCTATTTGTACAAAAAATCCTACTTTTGGATTTAAGATTCATTTTATTTTATTAGAACCAAACTGTCCCAAAAAATTCAATTATTTCAATTATAAAACATAAATTAGTCTAAAATTTAATTACGCAGTCAAATTTTAACTAATTATAATTATTTTAAAGTCAATAAATTTTTGGTGAAGTTGAAAAAAATTAGAGAAAAATTAGAAAAATTAGAGAAATAAAAAACCACAAAAAAAGCTTTTTTAACGGTTAAATCCAATTTTGAAAGCGTATGAGAAATTTCGCATATGACACTTTTTTTCATTATATTTTTATGAAAAGCATTTTTTCACTGAAAAAAAGGTTATCTAAAAAATTGTACTTTTTTCGGGAAAACCTGAAAAAAGCCTGAAATTTTTTTTTCAAATAAACGCTAGACACTTTGTGTGCTAGGGTGAAAACACTATAAAAATATTATTATTAAAATATAGTAATTTTTAAATAGTTTTGTATGCATTAATTATTATTGAAGTAAATTTAACAAGTAGTTAAGGAAGTAATAAAAACAGGGAGCGGACTAGAGCCCCTGTGACGTTAGCTGACGAGCCCAGCTCGGCTCTCACATTCGGAGAATCGTCAACTCAGAAGTTTGGTGAGATCCGAGCTTCGCTTATGAGAGTCGAGCTGCAATTGTGAGAGCTGAGCTGCACCCGTGAGAGCCGAGCTGCGCTCGTAAGCCAACCTTACAGTGGTTTTAACCCGCTTCCTGAATATAAATAATGAAAATATGTACCGTGATTGGTATTATTTGCGATTGATATGCTCCCAAATTGCCGTATAGTTACACTATTTATTGCAATTAAATATGTCAGTAAGAATATTATTAGTCCTATGAGCCATTTCCGGAGATGGATGCTGTTCGCTATGCATCCCAATTCCTTAGACTTGTTCATTTGACATTCATTTTGAGAATTTCTATTATAGGCATGGATGAATTTCTGAAAATAAAAAAATTATTTTTTAAATATTCTGAATATTTTTTTCTAATTAAAAGAATTTTATCAACTAGCTTACCTTGTTGAGCAACCTGCTTTTGGGCATACCACTCGATTCGAAAAGATTGTGGATTTACAAATTTGGATCTATTTTTGAATGTGCATTTTTTTGTGAAATATTTTATTTTTTATTTCGTTTATTTTGGACCGTCATTCGATGTCGATGGTTTTATATGTTGGGTTTTTAATTGATGGTGATAATACCTGAAAATTAGTTGATTTTACATTTTTTTCAACAGTTTTTTTCATTTCTGCAGGATTTTAAAAACTTTGAATTACTTTAAAGGATATTTCGAATTTTTAGAAGTTTTGAAAAGATCCAAACAGGATTTAAAATTTGGAAATATTTCAAGAAATTCTACACAAAATGTAGATTTTTCAAGATTTTCAAATAAAATCTTGAATTGTTTCTTAAGATTGTAGGAAAAATAGGATTGAATTTTATTTTGATAAATTAATTTTAAGAAAATATTTTAAAAGGTTTAAAAAATAATTTTAAAAGATTTAAGGAAGTTTTTAGAAATTTAGAAAATCATTTGAAATTAATAAATATAAACATATAATTTTTTTTAAATTATAAATGTTATTATTTATCTTAAAAAATCAATGCTTTAAAATTGCAGTTCTTTCAGATTTTGTACAAAAAAATTTAAAATCATTTGTTATTTTACCAAATTTATTTGAAGATTGTTGAAGATAATTTAAAAACAATCCAAAAGATTTCTGAAATTGTCAAAAAGAATCTGAGAGATTTTCAGGAAATATTTTCTAATTTTGCACATTTTTTAAAAAAGTTTTAGGAAAAATTCGAGCATTAAAAGTCATTGTTAATCTTTAAAAATTAATTTGAAGACAGTATTTAACAAAATGTCAAAACATTACAAAATATTTCCAAAGTTTTTAAAAATACAAAAATTATTTTAAACTTGAAAAGATTTCAACAAATTTAAAATAATATATAGATTTTTTAAGATTTCGAAATTCAATTTTTTATTTTTTATTTTGATAAATTAATTTTAAGAAAATCTTTAAAAAGATTTGAAAGCAAATTTTTTCAATTTTTCAAGATTACAAAATTTTAGAAAAAAATCAAATAATTTTAAAAGATTTAAAAAATCAATCAATAACTTCAAAATATATTTAGAAGTTCTTTCAGTATTTTGAAAAGTTTCAAAATATAAGATTATTTTAGTAAGATTCCTGGAAAAATTAAAATTTATTCTTCACCTTTAAAAATTAATTTAAAGAGAATATTTAACAAAATATTAAAACATTACAAAATTCAAGATTTCAAGGAGAATGCGATGGCCGCGGTGGTGTGTGGAGGTGCTTAGTCGTGCAGCATTTTCCAAAGTGTATAATTGCCGGACGTGTACTGCGGAGTGCTTGTGAAAAGGTGATAAGTGTAAGTGAGAGAAGAAGGCGTGGTGATAATAGGTTCGCATCGGGCAGCTGTAATTTTTCCGACACGGCCGTTTCTAGGTGTCGGAGGAAAAGAGGTTAGATTTAGGCATGAGT
>JAAAKG020145950.1:0-10775 GCA_010014905.2 Druon quercuslanigerum
AATTGGAACGTTTTAGAAACGTTTCTTGGACGTACCAGTCAAAAGACGTTACTTGATCGTTTTAGAAACTGTCCGAAGTCATACCAAATAATATTCTAAAACCGTTTCATATTCGAAGTACGTCTTTAAAACGTCTCTGAGACATTTTATGTTTATGGAACTTTATTTGGACTGACTAAGGAGCTTTTAGAGCCGTCCTAATGATGTTCTTTAAGGTTTGTGCCCACTGGGTTGCTTATACCCAGATAACTATGCGTGAGGGTGCACTGTAGCTGCACTATGTGAGAGCACGATGTGTCGCCAAGAACGCAAGCATAGTGTACTCGTATGCACGAGCTGAGGGTGATCAATGTTCACTCAAGGTGAGCACACTCGGTATGCACCATGTGCAGCTCAGCGTGCATACGCTATATATGTGCTGTCACGGTGCGCGTGTTGAGTGGGAGCAAAATTTTAAAAAATTATTTTTATATGAAATCAAACCTCCAAGTGGACCCTGCTGGTAACACTTACATGTCCTTCTTTGTGCATGTAAGTGGCTGAGATTCTTCCCTTTCAGGCGCCTTGGTCTTCTTGGTTCGATCAAGTCTCGCATTGAGGGCGTTAACTCGCGTAGCCTTGCGAGACGGCGAACAATTTTTCCAAGTCAAAATGTCAAAATCGATCAAAACAAACTTGTGATTCCATGTACGAAATAACACAACTGAAAGCTGACTCTTTTATACGGACTCAACTGAATTTGATTTGATATTGTATAAAGTAGTCGATATTATTTTACTTAAAAGTTCATTTCTTATTAAAAAATTTTGTTTTGTAGAATATTTTTTTCATACAAAATTAATGTACGAAAGTTAATTTTCCATAAATGAAATTATGTGATCTAGTAATTGTAAGTAATTGTTTTAATGTATTTCTAAATGTTTACATTAAAATTTATAGTAACTGTTTGGTTTATAGATAAGCTCTTTTAGTTTTATATTCAACCACTTTTTTTATTAGTTGTTGTGGGTTGAATTCGTGGTTTTTGATTTTAAATAAAAAAACTTTTTGGGTTGATAATTCAGCTACTTGGTTTAAAGTTGAACTACTTTCTTAATTTATGTTACCTACTTGGTGGTGGATAAAGTCGTCCTAATTTTTCTGCACATTTCAATTAATCATTTTATAGAAGATAGAATAAGAAATTTTTGGGGTACGCCAAGATCCAGGAATCAAGGTTGGAAATATAGAGAATTTTTTAAGTTCGGATTTCTTGTAATTTTTAATGTAAATTTCTGGGTCTTGGTGGATTTTTTTTTCTAGTTCACGTTTGTCTTCTCCTATTTTTTTCGAAAATAGGGTAGAATTAAACAGGAATTATCAAAAGTTAAGGTTCAACATTATTTTCAATTGCGATTTTTAAACTGGCCTTTTCTCACTGTCTGCTATATACTATCCAATAAAAAAGAATTCGATAAATTCAGTTTTCTCAAACTATTTGCTGGTAATAAATCTTGCACTGTTATTCTCATTTGCTCTTAGGAATATAGAAAATCAAAAGAAGGAAATCCAAACAGATTTATATGTTCTGAAGGATGATGCAAAGGCAAAGCTGTTGTTTGCTCCTCCGAACGGTTTTCTGCTTAAAACTATCGAAGAATTCGATTTATTTGAGACTGACGAGGTTCAGCAGAACTATTTGGTGTGCATTTTTCTGAATTATTAAAATACGTTGACTCCAATTTTGCTTTCAAACTTTATTACATTATATAATCTTTTTCTAATATCTCGAATTACGCAAATTTGGAGGGACAAAGTTGCGAGATGCTTAATCTTTTTAATAATTTTTTAAAAATAATTTTTAATAATCTTTTTCTGATATCTCGAATTACGCTAATTTGGAGGGACAAAGTTGCGAGATGCTTTAAGCTTTGCACTTAAATATTGTGAAACAGATGAACTAACGACATTTTTTTAATTGGCATGGTAAAACTAACGACTGCAATGAAAAGAGGGGTTTCGTAGATTCCCCTTTGGCATCGATATTACATCGTTAGTATTCAAAGGGTGGCTACTTTCAAAACATGTTCATACTACGCGAGATAAATAAATATATATATATATATATATGTATATATATATATATATATATATATATATATATACTATATATTTTTACTCTTTTTACAGGAGTCGTGGTAAAATGTCCCCAATTTCCAGGACCAGTCAACCTCAACATATTTAAATCGGAGATGGTCGAAGTGCTACGTGCAGCCGGACAGAGGCGTACCAAATCACAGTGCATTTGACATCCAAAATGGTAATAATCTAATTTTACTTGATAAGTGAATGAAAAAATAATTTTAGTTTAGTAAAAAAGGCCTTGAATGAATTCGAAAACTAAATTGCCTAATATCTTTAGAAAGGTATGCATACTTACGTATGATGACCCAAACGATTGGTGTGCCGAAAATAAAAAATTACTAGTGCCAAAGAGTTGATACTAAAAAACTCCAATGACTTTTTGAAATCAAAATTATGCTCTAAATGTAGCAAAGTGATCCTAAAATTTTTGATTCTGGTAAATTAAATATTTTTTCCTATGTGCATTAAAATGTGACTATTTTTTTGTATGTAAAATTGTTAGTATAAAATAGTAATAACAAATTGGAATAAAAAAGCTTACTTTTTATTAAAGTAATATTTTTTTGGGAAACGAGTAGAGAAGTGAATCTTAGGATTCAGTTAATTTTTATTTTTATTTAAATACACTCAAAAAATTTCCTGGGTAGATCAACCAGAATTCCGGTTAAATATGCCCTTACTATTTTCTCTGGTTAAAGTAATGAAAATTAAGATTTTTTAAATCAGAATTTCTAGTTCATTTACCCAGAATTCTGGTTCCTCTAACCAGAAAAAATAGTAAGGGCATATTTAAACATCATTCTGGTAAATATAACCAGACATTTTTTTATTGTAAATTTTTTTCTGTTGATGACCTTGGAAAAGCATACTATTTCATACAAATTTCTTCTGAAATGTTACATTTTTTACATATTTGTAAATTTGGTGGTGTATGAGTGTTTTAAAAGCTGTAAAGTCTAAGAATCATCTTTGAAACTCAAAGGAAATTACTGCTTGCTTCTACGCTTTAGCTAACCCCATATTATAAAAAAGACCATTTTTTAAAATTGAAATAGGAAGTAACTGAATCTTACAAAAATATAAATTTTTCCCCATACCGAAAATATCTATCTTAAATGAAAAATATGGGTTTGCTAAAAAATTTTATTAGCATTTAATAAAAATAACTCTACATAAAAATTACCATATTTTTCGTACAAATATGTCAAATCTTTAATTTTCTATAATTTAACATTTTTTACCTCATTTCGAGACCCAAGGGCTAGGGCCATTTTTAATATCTAAAGTCATTAAAGTATTATATTACTACACTTGTGATAACATGTGGTATCTTTTTATGTTTAAATATTGGCTAATTGCGTCCCCATAGGATTTCGTATTTTTGGCCCATCCCAGGCCCTACGTTTAGCAACATTAATTTAGTATTATTGTTTTGTTTTAATATCTGAGCTAATTACATTTTTCAAACCGCAATCATGAAAAAAATTTTGAATCAATGCTAGAAATGTAGAGAATTATTATGTATTTTAATAGTCTATATATTTTTTAAGATTTTGACGCTGTTTTTCTTTTATTTTCTTAGTTTGAAATTGCGGGAAAACAAAATACGTTTTTTAAAAAATGTTAATGACTAAAACTTGTCATAATAATGGAGATATCTATAGTTTTTTTATTTATTTTCATTTTATCATTTCCTTTCTTCCTTTATTTTGTATTTTTTGAGAAAAACAACTTGAAACCTTAAGATTTAAAATGATAAAAAAATGATATTAAAAGGGATAAAACTGAAAAAATTTAAAACATTCAAACAAATTCTGAAAGTAAGAATTAATTTTTAAACAATTAAAAAGTTGAACATTTAAATATAAATTGTTTTTGAATTTAAAGGTTCAATATTGTAACATTTACAACTGTAAACCTTCTAACTTGATTAGGCTTAAACTAATGGCCTCCAAAATTACATAATCCCCATATACGAATATTTCGAATTCTGCATTTAAATTTTCAATTCATAACGTTCAAAATTAAATAATTTGAAAATATCAGGTTATACTTAAAGCATATTCAAAATTTAACAATTATTACGACTTAATTTTTAATTTATCAACTCTATGAAAAACTGTTTCAAATCAGAAAATTCGATAAATTTCTGTTTATACTAATAATTTAATTTGAATTTTTTAAATTGCAAATATATTAAAACATTTAAATTAAAAATTTTTCTCATTATAAAACCTTTTCGATTTCAAAGGCTTTAAATTCATTCAAATTTTTGACAAGGTTTCAAATCAAATAATTTCTAATGGAATCGTTCACGATTCTACAACACATTACCCGTTGCAGCTTGCAATTATTTATATCCTAAAGTTGAAAAAAATGTATTGCAGAATCATAAGTGATTCTATTTAGAACATTTAGAATTAAATAATTTGAATTGTCATGTTATACGTTAAGAATATTATAAATTTTACAAATATTGAGACTTTAAATTTTTAATTTATCAATTAGTTTCTTTTATTAATAAACATTTATTTGATTTGTACGCTTCTAAACGAAAATAATTGCACTGTACTTCTAATTGTTTTGATTTGAAGTTTATCTCATTTAAACCCTTTAAATTTCAAAGGCTTTGAAGGTATAATCCAATTTTTGAAACTGAATCATTTTTAATCGATTCATTCATTAATTCATGTAATTATCTTTTAAATAAAATAGAACCTATGCATTATTTGCAATAATGAAGTATTTTGACATTTTCGATTTTTTTAAAGTTTCAGACAAAAAATCTTAGAACTATGACTCTAAGCACTTTCCATTTAAAAAAATTCTACTTTAAAATTTCAAGCGGAAAGGTTTTCAAAAATTTAATAATTCAATACCTGAAATACTTAAAACTGCAAAATTCTAATTTGAAATCAAGGAAGTTTTAATGCATTTAAATATTAACTCCTCCTACCGCCCATAATTTGAAAATGGAAGTAACATTGAATATTTCAGAAAAAATGCAATTTTCTAACAATATTCAAATATAATATTATTTTAAATATTCATAAATTGTTTTAAAAATTAGGTGTATTCAATTAAGTTTAATGTTACCTATAAAATGCATTAACAAATTTGATTAAAACTGTTTAGGTTCCAAAGTTATAATAGTTGTTATAATATATAATAGTTGAATTTTTTAGGCTGTTCAAATCAATTTAATTGACTTATTAGAACACTGTACAATTTAGGATACTCCTGGTAAGAGAGCTCAGTAAACTATGTGGAGATTATTTAAATAACATTTCTTCTATAGACCTATTCTATATTATTATGAGTCAGTTATAATCCTAATTAACTTCTTGAGTTTTTTGTTAAATTTACCTTATCATTATAAAAATCAGGAAGATCTTTTTAATTTCCCCGCCTTATTTGAATACTCTTTATTGTTGAAGCCAAGAAACAATCCAAATATCAGTATTCAATAAAACTGTTAATATGCGTATTGTACATAAACTTGTAATTGTACTTACTAAAAATTAAGAATTAAAAATACAGTCAAACCAACCTATGTGAAAGTTCACTACTATATCACCATTAATTCACTACATAATGATTTAAATGATCTCGATTTATTAACCAATTGCAGGTAAATATTCAATGCATGAAATCTGTTGAAAAATATGTCATTTACGTTATGCGGAACTAGCAATAATAAGTTTATATTTTAATATGGATGCACTTTTTTTTTAATATTATTGGTTTTAAAACTTTATTAAGATTCAAAATGTAACTAGAGTTTCATTTTAATTTCAATCAATTGTACTTTTATTCAACAGCATTTAACACTATTAAACATCTACAATTTTAACTGAACTTTACTAAAATTGAACTAAATTTTACTTAAATTTTGAATTTAACTAAATTGTATTTGATTTGTGAAATTATCTAAATTGTATTCAATCTTTAAATCTAGCTTTACAAAATAATTTTTTAAATTTTACTACAATAAATCTATAATAAGAAAATAATTTGTTTAAAACATATTTACTTAGTGTCTCGAAAATTTATCTTTTAAAAGAAACCAGACGAGATATAAATTTAATTTAAATAAACTTTATTTAATTTTTAATTTCACCTAAATTTTATTTAAATTTTGAATTTAGACTTAAAAAATATTTTTTGAAATTTTACTAAAATTCTAAAGTACAAAGAGAATATTTTTAAAATTATTTATTTATTTATGATCTTGAGAATTGCTCTTTTCAAAGTTACTGAAAGAGATATTAATCAATTTAAAAATAATAATAATAAAAATAACAATTTGAGGCTCGCTTTAATTTTAACAGAATTTGGTAATTAAGTGCTCTCAAGATTTTTGGCGTACAGAGCCAGCCGACCGACTCAGCTATAGCAAAGTTTGCTATAGTGATGGTGAAGGCAAACGTGATAAACAGAAAATGACGTTCGGTTTGTAATTCAACAACTTTCAGTGTGCGACCCGGTACCGCCTTACACGTTGACGTGTTCGGTGGACGCGGTTGTCATAGAAACTTCGAAAAGTTGAAAAGGGCAGCACCCTGTACCAAGGGTTTCTGCTAAATATGGTTACATCAAATTAATAGGCAGTCGCGGACAATTGTCCCGGGCTGGTCCCGAAAGAATTAACCCCCAAGCGGAGGTGTGAAAACCGTGCCGAAAGCTGAATGGCACCTGGGTGAGGTATCTAAAACGGTGACTGAGGTACCGGGCGACCTTTCAGAGTAAGCAGCCTTATCCTTGTATGCGGGGCTCTACAAGGATGGACAAACCCTAGTTTCTCGTGCGAACAACAATGATGACACCAAACATAGTTGTAGTAAGTGCCGTTTAAAGCAATAGAACGCGCAGGGCTCCCGACAATGGGTCGGCCAACAATGCCGACCACTCTAGAGCTAGGGGAGCCAATGAAGATGGGGAAAATGCAATGGACCGGCGGAAACTTGGGGCTTTTAGATAGACGAAGCGACAAAATCACGACTTGCTAGAATGCTACGATGCGAGTGTAAGCCGTGAACGAGATATCTACATGACCCGACTGCATGCTCTGTGGTGCGAGAAACACCCAGAGCTATCGCACTTTTCGCGTCAACGTCTGCGAAATCATGCTAAAGCACTCCAAAAAAGGCGGTGTGTAAGGTCAGCGCCTACTCTACCAAAACCAGAACAAGCCGGCAGCAGACAAAGAAAGGTGACAAGACAAACCGTGGAGAAGCATCCGATAGAGGACGAGCGATGCTTTATGATCCGGAGAAACATCAACACCCAGGTTTCTCCCAAGCTTAAATGTCTGGCTGAAATGAATAAAGAGCTTCGCGGACAATTTTCCGAAGAATCGGACCTCGGGATTATCAATTATTGTGTGTATAATGTAGCGAGAGCTTTGGCCGATGCGAACTGTAAAAAAAACCAACGGTTGATCATAAGACCAAAAGACGAATGCATCAACTCGCCATAAAGATAGGCTGGGCAAGACAGTACGCGTGGTTGACTATATAACATCTGGCAGGAATTTTACCTCTTTCAAGACCCTCCAGTTGCTGTCGACCACTCGCCCAAACCACAGGAGGTCGAAGTCTTTTGGAGAGAAGTGTACAAAGTGCATAGACTTGACGAAGACTCCGAGAACATAAATAGCTTCAAGAAGCTGTGTCATGCCCTCATAACAACACCTGAGGAAGTATGCCCAACTATCTCTATCGAGGAGGTAAAAGGAAGTATTGAGAGGTATGAAAAACTATTCCGCTCCAGGACCAGATGGTATCAGGACCATCTGGTGGAGGAAGTTTCCTTCAACCCACCACCATCTGGCCCGTATTTTCACCTCATATTTGAACTCGGAAGAGCCGATTCCGGAGTGGTTGGTGGAAGGGCGCACAGTACTCCTGCCGAAATGGGGAAACTTAGCTTACCCAAAGAATTACAGGCTAATCACTTCTCTGAATACACTGTATAAGACATTCATAGATCAACGCGGCTCAAAGAAAGGCGTAGCAGGATGTCGAGAGAACCTGCTTATCGATATTATCGGATAGGGCTTAATAAAATGATATTTTCGATATTTCATCTGAATGAAAATCCGGACAGAGTCGATATTTTTTTCGCTTAAGAATTTACGAACCGAAAGAGTTCCAGATAGGGACAGACTAAAATCTAAAGTGGGCTATCCGCACCTTTATCCGGTTTTCTATCTGACTCTATCGGATCCTATCCGTCATTTTAAGCAGGGAAGGTTTGAAATTTACGGCTATCAATTATGTTGAGTTAAAAAATAGAAAAATCAAGAGACAGTAGAGTACTTCCCAGTGGGTACGAATGTCCTAAGATCAAATAACGCTCTAAAAACATACAATGTTCCAAAGACGTTCTAAAAATGTCTTTTAAACCTTAGGTCCTAAAAACGTCTTTAAATTTCGTGCCGGCTGGGTTGAGAATAAAGAATTTTAAAAACAACTTTAACATCTGGTCAAGCTTGCATTGATATTTTAGGATTGAATTCTAAAATAAATATTTAAATTATTCACAACGTGGGATAAAATTTTTAATTTCATACATGCGTCGATTTTATATAACATTAAATAATTATTACTATTATTACTTCATACTATATATAAAAGATCCCGGGACGCTCCGCAATAATTTACAGCACTATACAGTGAGCTTTTATATTACAAGGCTGAAGTCAGAATCAAATAATCTTGAAAAAGAGTAATTTTTTCCTGCTTTTTAAATATTTTCTTTGTATCGTTCTGTATCAATTTTTAACGGTTTTTGCAATTTTTGAGACACACGAACTTTGGTAAACAGGTGAAATACATATCCTTCACAATGAAAATCTTTGAATCACTTTAATGACCTTTTTACGCAGAAAAAATATTTGGCTGCTAGGTTAAGAGAAGTCTGTCGCAAGAGGATAATGTTTGCTACAAAGGTTTCCTTTTTGTGACGATATAAAATTCCTTTTAATCTTAAATGTAAAAGTAAATCCGAGTTATGTCAAGAACCATCTTTCTGACACAAGAGAACCCAGAGGGCACATAATTTGGCGACGTCGTTACGACATCGTTACGACATCTTTACGACGACATCCTATGTTCATGTTCTTAACGTGTCTTTATGATATCGTAAGATATCATAAAGTTGCCGTGAAGATGTCATAACGATGTCGTAAAATACATCAACATTAATGAATGAATTGTTCAGTGAAAATAATTATTACATTTGTGGTACATAAGCAGAAATGCATCAAAAATTTTCCTGTTTAAAGTACAAGGATTTTTCTGTAAGGAGTATTCGTTACTTTATCGCAGGTTGATAGTCATCACTCATTATTATATAATAAAAAGCACAATTGTACTTTGAAAATAACATATAAATTTAAATATGTTTAAAAATGTTGTCAATAAATATCCATAAGAATATTTTAAAATACAAGAAACTGTAATATGAACGTTTTAATTTGCTGAAAGTTAAAAATTTAAACATTTTTCATGAAGAATTAAAGCTGATCAAACTAATTTCTTTTTGCTCAGAACGTCGAGAGCAACCCATTCGGTACCAAATTTGGCAACGTCTTTACGAAACCGTTGCGACATCTTTACAACTTTACGATATCCTATGCCCATGAAATTACGATGTCTTTGCGATATCTGAAAGAGAATTTAATGACATAGACATAGGACGCTGTAAAGTTGTCGTGAAGATGTCTTAACGACGTCAAAGACTTCGCCAAATTTTGGTCCCACTGATAACACAAAATTTTGCATGCAAAAAAACTCGAAACAACAGTAAGATGGGCAATTAGATTGTTCCAATTCGGATTTTACGGTACATTAAAAATGAAACCAACAAGAATTTTTACAATCGGCATTTATTTAAATAAAGTATATACGCCCAGACAAATACGTGTCACACAATAATGGCGTTATGACTCGCACGCGTGTGCAAGGTTCCTGCATGCCGCACCATTGCCCGAGCAGACAGATGCGTCCTCAGTTGCGACGCATATCCTTCGCACGCGTGAAGGTCGTACGCATGACGGTAATATGCGAGCTTCAAAATTCATGCATGATTTAAAAATATATTATTATAAATATTAATAAACAAAAACAGGAATAATTGCACATAAAAATGTATTCTTATAACTCATATATTGATTTTAATACACGATTTTATATCTGTAACTGTAGCTGTAACAAAAAAAATCTAACTTTTATATTTAAATATACCTGCTTCTTTTTATTATTATAACTTACACAAAAATAGAATCAAATATTTTAAATATATTTACTTTGCTTAATTTCATTAAAGTATCAAGTTACATAGAAATGTCGAATGAATAATAAGCTCGATATTTCAATTAATTTAAGCGAATGTATAATAATCAATTTAAATTTATGTATGCTATTTTACGTAGTCTAATATTCTTTCGAAAACAATGTATCTCGTACCCGAGAAATTCTACGATTTCAAGTGTGGGACCCTGTATGATTTTGAAACGATTATAATGGCACGATATATAAGAAAAAATATGGTTACCCAGATAGCAAGCGCGCGGGGCACGTTACACGCACTACATGCGTGGCACTCGGTGCTTGCAGGGTGCGGGGCACATGAATCGCACTTTATGA
>JAAAKG020145951.1:0-10775 GCA_010014905.2 Druon quercuslanigerum
AAAAAATTTTATTTTTGGATTTTCCATTATTTTTTATGCTGTAAAAATGTTCGATTTTTCAAGAAAACTCAACAATTTGTTATGATAATCTTGTCACTTTTCATATCGTGCGTTATTTGGCTTAAAATGTTCATTTTCGTGTGTTTTTTGGATTTTTTTAAGTGCTATAACTCTGTTAATTTTTGGTTTTGTGAAAAAAATTCGTTAGGTTAAATTGTTCATATTTTCGAATACTATGAATGTCCGCACAGAGATATTTTTAATTTTGAAAAAGTGGTATCAAAAATATTCAAAATGCGCTAACTTTTTGCATTTTTATCGAAAATAGCTGGCTAAGCAACTTCACCTATAGGTTAGGAAACTAAAAGAGTGTATTTAAGGCTAATCTAAAAGATTATTGCATTCAAAAGTTATCGTGCCCACAGCCAGACAGATGTACATTCATACATACATACATACATACATACATACATACATACAAACATAAATACAGCCAGATAAATAGATATACAGACAGACAAACACATTTGTAAAAAGCTGTTTTGCGGATTCAGGGGGTCTTAAACGTGGACATTTGACAAAAACTGGGTGGGTCAGATTTTACCGAAATCTAATACCTTCTTTGATAAGAATGTAAAAATGAATTAATTTGCATTGGATATTTTTTTTAGTTCGGTGTTTTATTTTTATCGTAAATAAACTATCATTAAAAAAATTAAAAAAATAAGTTTGTTGAAACCACCCACACGAGATGAAAAAGAAATTAAAAGACAAAAGTTGTGATAAGACTGTGCTCACGCAGCGTGCAGATTTTTTTTACTGTTAATGATGCTATTCACGATTAAAGCGAAAACTACACATCTTATCAAAGAGTGATTGAGGCTACTCAGCTTTTACAGCATTTTACATAGTTTGACCGAAAAATGTAATTTGTGGATTTTCCATTATTTTTTATGCCGTTAAAATTTGATTTTTCGATTTTTCAGGAAAATTTAAAAAGTTTTTATGATAATCTTGTAGGGTATTCAAAAAGCAACATTTTTCTTCTCTTGACTTTTTTTCATATCGTGTTTCTAAAATGGCTGGCTAGCGAACTTGACCTTTAGTTTAGGACACTAAAGGTGTGTACCAAAGGCCAATCTAATAGATTAATTTTTTCAAAAGTTATCGTGGAAACAGACAGACAGACATACATACATACATACATACATACATACATACATACATACATACATACATACATACATACAGGCAGAGAGGCCGGCAGACAGGCACATTCGTGAAAACCCGTTCTTCGGATTCTAATACCTTCTCTGATGAGATTGTAAAAAACATTGTACTTTTTTGTTATAATTTATGTTACAATTTGAAATACAAAAATTGACTAAATTCCACGTTAAATTATACATTTAGCCATTTACTGTAAAATTAAAATTGATAAAAAATTAACATGTTTTCTTTAATTTAACGCAGATAATATCGTATAATTCTTATACAAAAAAAAATTTCAAAAGATAGAATTAAGTATAAACTAAATAAAAAGAAGAAATATTTGATTTTTATTTTGTAATTGAGTGACGGAAAAAAGTAAATCGCTAAATTATTATTAAACTTTAAACCACTGTAAGAAAAACTGCATCAACACGGCCCTGTGTGGTGGGGGATGGCGCGCGTGCGCTTTCATAAATTTGACGTCGTTGTCCCCCGGGCAGTGCGATGGGACTTCGTCGATGGAGACAGTCGTTCGCTGTGCCTTAATGGTGAAACTTAAGTGAACAAAGAAAGCTAAAGTAAAAGGGACAATGTTTCATTGAAGTCTATCAGGTTACGGGCTTCAGCACGCGCTTCCACTGCGCACAAAGGGACTGCTGAGAAATTGGACGAGCGAAAAACAAAAAAATTGAGGTTAAACATGCAGCGTTGTAACTGAAAATGATCTGATACTAGTGATAGTGCAGCATGCTTCCGGAAGTACAATAAGGTAGATGGTATATACGTGAAAATTTGGCCTTGGAAATTCGCAAAATGCTTTTTGATACAAATTTTGATCAAATAAATAAAACTGAGAAATACTCAAGTAAGAAAAATTGGAATTTCTCAGAATATACGAAGTTTATGAGTTCATGACACATTTCTGGACTATCTGAAGGATGAAAATAAATTTAAACGATAATGAAAGACGTATATGCAAAACATTAAACTGGTTTATGGACAATACCGATTTTTAATATCAACATAATTTGTAGCAACATTGAAATGTCATAGAAAGTTGGAATGACCTTAGAAGATGCTAAAGGCTCGTAGAATATATTTTTGGATTTTGTAGGAGACCAGAATAATTCTACAGTAGTTTAGAAAGTTTTAAAAAATGTACAAAGTTTATAGAAATCAAAATAAAATTTTTTGAGTTGACTAAAATCTTCTTTTCAAACAATTCAATACAATTTTAGAATGTGTTACACTTTTTAAGAAATTTAGACAATTATAGAGAATTTTAGAGAATACAATATAATATAATAATAATATAATATAATATTTAGTATATTGAGACTTTATATTAGAATAATTCTAGCAAATTTAGATTTATTCGGATAAAATATTAGAGAACTCCAGAAACAAATTGAAATTATTCCAACAAATTCAAAGAATTTAAGAAAATTTAGAAATTATTATCACGAACATTATGGACTTTAATAAAATTAGAAAAATTCAACAGAAATTTAAAAAATCTCAGCTGAGTGAGAAAATTATGTTAAATTCAGGAAAATTTTAATGGTCATGATGCATATACCTAAACAAATAACTCTCGTTGTATTCCCATTTGCTGTGCGTGGGGTATAATGTGAGTGATGAATATTAACAAACATATACAAATTTACATGAATAAAAATATTTTTTTGAAATAAAATAATAAAAACAAACATGTTTACACATGACACATGTAACACAAAATTAGTCTCATAAGGTTAAAATAACTTCCCTGAACACATTCATTCATAAAATGCAAATGCATGAATAAAAATAATAATAATAGAGGTATGAATACATGTGCATAAAACAATGAACATTGTTCGGAAAAAGAGAGTCAAATCTGGGGTACCATGGGCGCGGCCGCTCGCTCTACCTGTATTCTCATTTGCCGTGCATGGGATCTGACGGAGACGAGGTGCGTGTGTCTCGAGGTCGGGGCGAACCGGAAGGAACCACAAAATACATAATTCTTTAAAAATAAATATAACACCAAACAAAATGGTTTCAGACGACAAAAACTATAAAAAAAATTTTTTAATAAAATAAAATGCCAAAAAAGAACAAAATTTCATGAAAATTTTGTTTACAAAGAAAAAGATGACACGTAACAAAAGCTCAGTAGAAGAAGAAATGAATTTAACCGGACTACCAATTTAAGATACCGAAGATTCAAATATGGAAATAGACGAAAACACCACCGAACTAGAAGACAAAGAAGCAGAAGATGAAAAATCCAAGCCAGTAGATGATAGAAGAAGACCATTCGAAGAAGAAAGAAGAAACAAATAGAAAACTAAAGAAACCAAAAATCAGGAAGGTTCAAATATTACTAACTGATACGCTCCCAAGTGAAAGGTCACAATGGAAACTAACACAATTTTAGGAAAAGATGACATTGGAACTATTAAAGGTTATAGAGGCAGCAAGCAAGATGATGACCACCCTCAAAGCAACAGCGGCAACAGTTTCAGAAGCGGGGAAACAGATAATTAGAAGATTAGAGGTAAATAAATTAAATGAAAGTTCTCATAGAATAGAAAAGTTTACTCCCTCAAAAACAAAACAGTTTTACCCCGTCAAAAGTTCACATATAACAGCTAGAAGAAAACAATTTAAATAATACAAATAGTTTAGAAGTCAGGAATAAAAATCAAAAAAAGCTTTGATGTATTAAACAGATCTTTAGAAGTTGAAAAAGCAACTACTAAAATTCACATTGAACGAGAATACAAATTAACGTGAAACACAAATTAACGTGATGGATTACTTGCGTTCAGAATTAGCATTCACGAATCTTCTAGGTGTAATTGACTCAAGATGCAATTTGTCCTCAAAACTTAGATGAACAAACTATGATAAGAAGGGAAGGTATGGTCAGACATAATCATAAACCGTTTAGATGAGAATGGCCACAAAAGAATACTTGATATAAAGGAGCCAAAAATAATTTTACGAAAGTTATAAGAATTTAAAAGAGTAGAGATAAACGTAACTTATTTACCCATGAGGGAGGACACGGCTATATCAGTTAAAGATAAAACCTAAAGAAAAAATATTCGATTTCTGCGAAAGATTTGATACAGCAGTAGGAACATATTAAAACTATGAAGAAGTCGTGGCCTTTACCGAGTAAGAAAAAAGGGTAGCCTTTTATCTAGCTGTCCCTAGAACCATGCCCGAACTTCGATCAGATGATTTGATCAGAAGGCAAAATAAGCCAAAAGAAATTAATTTGAAAGAAAGAAAGTCGCTTGTATCTCAGTGAGAAGAAGAAAAAAGAACGTAGGCTGGGAACAAAGAGGAAGAGAGAGCTAACCTGGCTCGCCATACACCCAAGTGGCACACGAGACCAGACGGCCGTTGCTACAGATGCAACAAAACAGGACATGGTTCTGCTACTATTTCCAAAAGGTGATAGAGCGCAAAGGTGATGACTGCTTCCAAAAGGGAGCAAGAGGATTTCGAGGAAAAGGACACGAAATAGACACAAGGTGCATTTAGAGGAAATTTTAGAGGCAGACGAAACAATTCTAAAAAGAAGGAGGGAGTAAATAAAACACAAACAAAAATAAAATAAATGCTTCGGAAAACAACAGATCAGGTAATTTTACATTTGGAATAAATAATAAAATAAGCGACATAAAAGCGTAACATAAGATAATCAGATCACTTTCATAGCAGATTCAGAAGCGACAGACTACTTTGTAAATAAGAGTATAATCATAAGTGATATAAAAAAATATGCAGGTAGATTAATAAAAAGCGTAAATACCAAACTGGATAGTTACATTAACAGCTAGTAAAATGTCGAACAAAACACAAAACTTAGAATACGAAAATTATAATTGTAAAGCAAGGTTAGTACACCCACAAGATACAGAGCATCCCAAACAATCTAAGACACATAAAAATGTCCACAAAACACCAATATTAAGAGAATGAAAGCACGAATCACAATTAGGAGAAATTTTGTCTGAGATTGGGAGAAAGTAAAGGAATTGCAACGTAGAAGGAAAAGACAACCCAGAAACAGGATCAACTATACCAATGAAAGAATTAGATTTACAAGAACAAATTTTTGAAAAAATCTTAGACTCAGAGAAACTAGATGAAATACATCAAACGAAAAAATAGATACTTTAAATAAATCAGAAAGTAAAATTAATGAGAGAATCACAAAGTCCAAGATAGAATTATTTAATTAGATAACAACGAAAACATCAAATTAAGTAAGGCGATGTTATGGAACGTCGGTTTAGGTTATGCATAACTTATTTATTTAATGAAATTACAAAAATCAACCGAAATATTGAAAGACGTAAAATTCGACAATGATGTCCTAAAATGTGAAATATGCATCATGGCAAGAATAACCAAATTAGCATTTACAGAATAAAGACGTAGGATCAACCGACAATTATTAAGAGTTCACACACATATCATGGGACCGATAAAACCCACATCATATCCAGTGTGAAAAGGATTCATAATATTTTTTATAGATGACTATTCAAGATTGGCAAGATCATATCAAATAAAAACTAAAGATGAAACTGGTACCTATTTAGAGAGATTCTTATGGTCTGCAAGGAACTTATTAGGCAAAGACGAGAAAGTATTCTATATCAGATCGGATCAAGGAAAAGAATTCATGGGACAAAAAATGCTAGAGGCAATGGAAAAGGAAGGCATAGAAGCAGAATGTTCGATTCGAGATTACCTGAGAGCATGTGAGAGTTCGCAATAGAGGGAGCGGTACATATTTACAATCGCACACCTCACAAATCAATAGATTTTGAAACCCCGATTCAGAAGTTTGTTCCAGCAACAAACTGTAATTTAGAAAGTATCAAGAGATCTGGATGCATAGCCTGTGCTAGAGTTCCAAAAACCGAAACAAAGTTCTCTCAAAGAGCAATTAAATCCCTTCTAGTATGATACACAATGACAGATTACATTTTATGGCATCATAGTACAGGATGACTCTTCGAAACAAGACAAGTAAGATTTAATGAAAAAGCAATGTACAAAAACAGTTTTAAAGAGGAAAATTTGATTGATAAATCAGAAGAAATATAAAATGATGAAGAAATAGATGAAACAAATTAGATGAAAGATTTTGATAGTGAAACAAATACAAAATCCACGATGGACGAAACTAGAATCCAGATGAAAAGACTAACAGTACACACAAGAGAGGGGTCATTCACAAAATACGTGAAACGTTTAGGGGGAGAGATGGGTCTACGGAAGTATCATTCTCTATGTTAAGACCAATGGAAAAAGTATCACGCACAGGGGGAGGGGAGGTCCGAAGTTTCTGAAAGAAAAATTAAGAAGCTAGACGATAACCTATCGTAGAGGTGAAAACTTAAAATTTTACGTTAAATAAGGAAGATTTAAGAAAATTGATGTAACAACGAAGACCAGTAACTTTGTTTTTAAATGTCAACTACGAAAATGTATTAAGTTTGGATGTATTGTTTAGAATTAAGACTATGGATGGAGGGAGGGAATGTAAGAAAACTCCATTAATACAGCCCTCCGTGGTGGGGCAAGGCGCGCGTGGGTTTTCATAAATTGTACGTTGTTGTACTCCTGGCAGTGCGATGGGACTAGCGTGGGGTCAGTCGTTCGTTGTGCATTGACGGTGAAACTTACGTGAACAAAGAAAACCTAACTCAAGAGTATAGAATAGTAGAGTAAAAAAGTATGGAATTATAAACTATTTTTATTATTTATATCTATTCCAAAACTGTTCGCTCTTAATTTTAATAAGTCAAACAAATGCATGAATTCTTTCAGCCCGATAAATGCATTCTCTGGTTGCAGTAAGCACTCAAAGACTGTGATAGGTTCATCTAACCTAGTGCGCTCCCTTGTTACTCAATACAGGAACTGTGGCAATTAAAAGTTAACATGCATCATTTGAACTCGGAGCGCATTTTTGTTGGCAGCAGTCAGCGAGCGCGATTAGCAGCAAGAGCAGAAACAGCAATGGGGAGAAAACGGCGGACGATAAAAGGAAAAGATTGCAGGTGCGCGAAGATGTGGAGAGGGGCAACGATATTAAAAAAGTTAAGACAAAAAAAATAGCGACGGAGCGAGTAGCGATGAAGGGATATGTTTAATAAATATGGAGCCCTTATAAAGGGATTTAGAGGGAAAACGTGCGGAAGATTGACTGATATGCAGACGTAAGGGAAGGAGGTGAAAGACGAGGTAAGAGAAGACATAAAACTACTAGAGAAGAGAGTCAGTAAACTTGAAGCAAGGAATGAGCATAAGTTGAAACAGAAAGAACGTTTGGAAGATGCGCGAGAGTTCGATGTAGTGAAGCATGAACAGAATAAAAGGTGGCGCTTGAGACTGATTAAGGTTGATAGAAGAATGGAAGGAGAAGAGAGAGTAAAGAGAAAAAAGAATATATTTTTCATCGGTTTGGAAGTGGACAGTAAACAGGGAGAAAAAGAGACTGGGAAGCTGATGAGAGACATCGATGCGCAAGTCAGAGTGATAAGAGTTGGAAGGTATAGATTAAGGAATATAAGAATATATGACGTAGCGGGAGAGGAGAAGAAAGTGACATCATTACAGCCCCTTTCCTAGAATGTATTTAGTCCTCTAAATAATTCAAATATTTCGAGGATTAAGTTTTGCTTATAACTAGAAAAACGAACTATTCGATTATTTAATATTGGCATTCGTATTCACTTTTGTTTTGGCACAAGAAAGGCATATTTTCGAAAGTATACATGATTTTATCAGATGAGTATTTCACATTAACTTTATTGCGGATTATCCTAGCACCCCAGGTATGTATACGCCAATGTGAACTTATTTTAATCAGCATATTTTCGGTATCGTCGAGGATTAATCGTGCACGTAAAGATTCCTCGTTGTCTAATTGTTGCGGTAATTGTAATTATCTACCTTTTAACATTTATAATTCTTCTCTTTCAAAATTTAATTCGCAAGTCACATTTACAGTAATTATATTATTGGAAGACTAAGAATCTGGTAAGTTTGGGTCGATATTGCCGGAATGTACTTTATATCTTGCTCCTGTGATTAATGCTGCTTGGTTTTTTTTCAATGTTTTGAATTCGTTAGGGTATAATGCATCGATTTCTAATTCGTTAGAGGCTATCATTATTTCCCCGGTTTTTACGAAAATATATGTTTCTTTGTGTCATAAATAGGCTGATTTTTACATTTAATGTCTGCATATCGTTTGAGTAAAGAAGAATCACAACTGTTCGTGCCTTTTTGTAGGGTTGTTTGAATCATAAAATTTTTATTTTTAAGGAAAAATCTTATTTGATTGACATCTTCCAGACCATTTATTCGGAAATATACAAATATGACGTTTCGGAATCAGACCGATTCCCTCATCAAATATATAATATAAAAGTATAAAAATTTGAAACATTAAATAACGTTCTATACAGATTTACAACGTAATGGTAATTAAAATAATAGTGAAATTACATTATCTTAGGTCATTTCGTAGAAAGTTATAGATTAAATGCGATTTTTTTTTTTTGTTAATTCTAACCAATGTATTTAGATTATAATATTATCAACAACATTGGACATTAATAATTCAAACGTAATACATTTCTAAATATTTCTATCATTGTTAAGTCGTAAAATACTAAAATTATACGGATGACAGGGTGAGTACCCTCCGTCTCCATATTAAGAAATGAGCAATCGTTGTAATAAGATATTTATCAAGTGAATGATGCCTTGGCGCATGCGTACTAGCACTTCGAAAAATCATAGGCGTAAGTACTAGTCATACTATATAGTCAAAAATATGTGATATGACCAGAAATGAATCGCGGATCTAAGAATATGATCCAGAAACGAACAGGCAAAAAGAGGAGTGGAAATTTGAGAACGAACTTCGAACCATGAAGTCGCGCAAAAATTAAGACGATGCTTATCATTTTTTTGGATATTCGTGGAATCGCGCACCATGAATATGTGCCAACTTGGCCAGGCAGTCAATTCAGCTTTCTATATAGAGGTTTTAAAGCGTTCGAGGAAGTGCATACAGCGTGTGCGACCTGAACTGTGGGCGGCAAACAACTGGATGCTGCACCACGACAATGCGCCGGCTCACAACACAGCCCTGATTGTGAAGCGGCTTTTGGCGGAAAAAAATATCGCAACCATGGAAAACTTTCCCTATTTCTCGGATTTGGCTCCATGCGACTTTTTTATCTTTTCTTAAGTAAGAATGACGATGCGAGGCAAAAATTTTCTGGACGTAACCACCATTGAAAGAGAAATGACAGGGTGCCTGAAGGCGTCGACTTCAAGTAACGTGAAACATTGTTTCCAAGAATGGAAGAAGCGCTGAAGTAAGTCTATTACTTCCAAAGGGGAGTACTTTAAAGGGGATAAAGTAGTTGCAGATGATTAAATAAAATAAAAATGTTTACAACATCAGTCTAAGAACTTTTTGTCCACACCTCGTACCTTTAATTGCCAGATTTATAGGAACGTTTGTAAAAAGCGATGAGACGTCTAAGGAAGCCATAATTGGGTCATCAGGAATTTTAGTTTTGTTTATGTAATCTTTAGAAGTAAGGGAATTTTTAACAGAATATTTACAGGGAGGTAAGCAGTACGAAATTATCCTGTTTAATGTTTTGGCTAAAGTATAAGTATGTGAATTAATAGAGGAAATAACTGATCTAAGAGGATAATTTTGTTTAGGTATCTTAGGAAGTCCATAAAACCTAGAAATATTAGTTATCTCAGTTATGAAGTTCTTTCTTTTAAAATTAGGACTAAGAAACTGTTTGATTCGCCATTCCTTCGTTAATTTAAAAGTATCTCTGTAATTTTTTTAAGGGATTAAGATCTATTTTTTCGTAATTGTTAGGATCATCAAGCATGTTCTTTGCCTTATTTATGTTTTCATGAGAATTTAAGAAGTTTTTGTTAACGTAATATTTTTAGCAATGAGACTGTCAGTGTTATAAATGTGTGCAGGTTTTTTGATATATTCGGACGTTAAGCTTAAAACCTTCTGCCTAATTTCTAGTTGAATTAATCAACCAAAGATCATTACTTTGTGGCGAGTTTTTATTCAAAAAAGGAAGTCTGTGTTTATTTAAAGTAGGAATCTCGTAAGCTGCTTGAACTTTGAAGTTTTCAAGATTTTGGTTTAATTTTTTTTTATATTCATAGCACTAATATTAAGTTTATTCTTATATGAGAGACTACACGGAAAAAATTTTGGGACAGCAGACGTACCTACTAGCACGCCAGCAGTACCAAATGCTAGCATAAATCTTGTCTACTCGTTTGGCACGTCTGCTGTGCATTTTCGAGACATGAGACATCTTACCGCAGCGCAAGCGCTGTACTAACTGCCTGGCTCAGTCGCTGTTCATGTTTTTGTAACGATAGATGCGCGGATTCTGTATGGTAGAGTTTAAACTATAATATTTGTGATTAGTTCTAAATATTGGGACCATTCTGAAGCAGTATTTAATGTAAGTATA
>JAAAKG020145952.1:0-10775 GCA_010014905.2 Druon quercuslanigerum
GAATTTTTAATTATAAAACTTAAAACTAGCATAATTTTTAATTGTAAATTTTCAAAATTACAAATTTACAATTCAAAGGTTCTACAGTTTTAAAGAGTTAGAATGAAAAAATCGTGCATTTTGAAAATAAAGAATTGAAAATTATTTAACTTTGAAGATTTGCAATGGAAATTCTTTAATTTTAAATATTTGAAAATTGAACATTCTTAATTTTTAATATGTATCAATTAAAATCGTTAAATTTTTATGACTGAAGATAAAAAGGCAAGAGTTTTCATTTGTAAATCTTCCAAATGAAAGAAATTTAAAATGAAAACCATTTATTTCAATCAATTACAGTATATCAAATTATCAAAATTAAAAATCGTAATTTATCAAAATTAGAAATTCTGGAATTTTAAAGATTTAAAATTCAAATTTCTAAATTTCCGTACAGTTACAATTGAACTGTCTGGCATTTTGAAAATATACAATTAAAAATTATTCAATTTAGAAGGGTTATACTTTAATATCATGTAATTTTGAACGTTTTAAATAGTTAAATTTTGATGGTGACCACGATTAAAAATTCTTCAATTTTAAAGATATATACAAAAAAAAATCCTTAAATTTGGATGACTGAAGATAAAAAGACAAAAGTTTTAATTTATAAATATTTCAAATTAAAGAAATTTCAAATGTAAAGCATCAGAATTACAGAATTTTAAATTCTAAAACTTAAAACTGGCATAATTTTTAATCTTAAATCATAAAAATTAAAAATCCTTCAATTATAAAGATTTACAATTCAAAGTTCTACAATTTCGTAGTCACAATTGACCAGCCTTTTCACTGGTAACTAGGTTCTTTTTTAAAGAATTTGAATATAAAATCATAAGGTTTTAGAGACTTCAAATTTCTGAAAATTGTACGCGGTTGGTTTGTTTTTCATCGAAAATTAGCATTTTTTAACCAAAATAATCACGATTACCAATTTTTAACAATTTGAGGTTATTTATGTTAGTGTTTTACACCAGAAATGGGTATTATTAATAAAAAATTATTTGATTTCAAATCTACATTTTGTTGTGTTCTTAACACTTTTTTTTTTACCGAAAACTGACATTTCTTTTAAAAAATTATTACATTTCGAAGGTTCAAAATTTTTCAACAATTCTAGATTACTTAAAAACTTTCAAATAAATGAACAACAATCATTATAGTTCGAACAAGATACGTTTTTTTTTAACAGTTTCAGGTTATATTAACGTTTCCATAATTTCCGAAAAAAGAAATTTGTATTAAAAGATCATTAGATTTCACAGATTATTTATAATTTGCTAACAACTTTTACTTACGTTGTTGTTTATGTCGAAAATTGGTATTTTTAAATAAAAATCATTATAATTTGAACAAGACTGAGAATTTTTTTTTACAAATTTGAATTATGTTAATGCTTTTCATACGACAATTTGAGCTTACATGGGCGTTTTACACGGGAAATCGGTATTTTTAGTAAAAAATCACTTGATTTCAGAAAAGATCAAAAATAGTGTATAATTATAAGATAAGCTACCAGAAATAACCATATAGATTTAAAAGATAATTTACTATTTTAGAACAATGTAAGGTTGTCTAAACACATCTTTCACCGGAAATCGGTTATTTTGAACAAAAAGCATTAGGTATAAAAGAAGATTTACAATCTTTAAAAAATGTTTCTTATGTTGTATTAGTGTTTTTCTTAGGAAAGTGGTATTTTGAACAAAAATATTACATATTATTTCTCAAGTTGAAATTTGAAACATCAATTATTATCAATTATCAAAAATATTGTCCTTTCTTTTCTATTATTTTAGATAATTGATCATATGAAATAAAAAAAATTTTAATAGCGTGAGAAAAAAAAAATAATCACGCGCGTATTTTGTTTTTTTAATAGTGTGATGAAAAATTACCTTGTGAGCGGATGATCGTATTAAACTTCTATATCGAACGGATCCAACAATTGCGTGTAAAAACCAAAACAGGAAAAGTAATCCTGAAGTACGCATGCCAAACTTTTTGTTATATACAAGAAGTACAGCTGCCAAAGCCTGAAATAATATTTATAAATATGTAGAGTATTAGAGAATATCGTATAAATTGAGAAAAATTGTTTGGTAGTGAAGATTATAAAAAATGTTTTACTTACATAACTAACTATGTTTATACACGGTGTGTAGAAATCTACATCATAGACTTTTTTGTAAGTACTAAAATAAATTGCAAATGCTAAGTCGACTATGGCAAGTACAATTAGAGCTAGAGTAAGTAACATTTTCGATATAAATAGCCATGTATAAGGGATATTTTTTCTTTTGCTCTTCAGAAGGTAATAAACTTCTAGGGAAGAAAAACTCCATAGAAAGATACATGGTATCCATACTAGAACTGTTTTTTGAAAACATTCCGTCACATCAGGATCTTCTGTGTACCATGTCAAATTCGCATCCTGCAAACAGATCATATTTTTATAATTAAATTATTGTCTTAGATTATTCTTAGCAATCAAATCTTTGCAACAAAACATAAATGTAATTACGAACAATAATCTTATAATTCATTCACTTTGCCTACAATCTACATCGAAAATCCTATCTTCATTTACATTCAAATGATTGAATTTTAAAAATTATGATGCGCAATTTGAAAATTAATCAATTTTAACCACTTAGTTTCAAGATCCTTATTTAAGAATGCTTCAATTTTTAAACAAAGTTTGGAATTGTTTAATTTTTAACGCTTCAAGTTTGAATTCATAAATTAAAAAAAAAAATTAATTAGAAAGCGTATTATTATTGATATCAGACCATAAAGCCATATCCCTTTCGGGGTAGGCTTGAGTCACTCGGTGATGAAGGGAGTAACGTGAGGATGGGGTTATGGAATTTTTAGATTGATCTAGAATTCTCGTGTTATTTATTTGAATAACACGTTCATTCCGCAACACTGATCCGGCCCAGGTTGCTGATCAATTTCTCTAGCAATCGCCCCAAGTGAAGATCCTCACAAAGTCGTCATGTGAGACTCCCAAATTGGGTCCATTAGTATCCAAGGTCTTAGGCGTCATTCACTCTACTGCCACTTTTTTTTTTATTAAATATTTACCGCCATAATTTTCTGTCCTGACATACTTCTCTAGCTTATTTCACGTCCATGCATTTTTCCATGCTGGCTCTCGTGCTTCTATGGCTTCTTATGTCTCTTCACTTTTCTATAAAGCAATTTCTTGCTTCCTTCAAAGTAATTTTGTATTTTCTTCTCTTATTATGTTCTAATTTTATCTTCAGTTTCCTTAAATAGTCGTTTGAGTATCCTCTTTTTAAATCTGTAATCGGTTTTACGTCCATTTCTTCCCTCGTCGCTAAGACCGTGATGTTCAGAGTTCTCCTGTATTCTTCTTTCTTTGTTTTTTGGGCAGCCTGAATTACATCAATCCACCATGCATCACCAGACATTCTTCCTACAACCGCGGTACCACACACTTCGATCGAAAATCTAACAATTATATCTCGGAAGTTAGACCATGCGCCCTCTATATCCTCGTTTCTTATAATCGCCTCCCAGGTTGCCATATCTAGCGTCTGTTTATCTTATTTTGAAAATCTATTCACACATCCGGTTTTTTTAAGTTCTCAATTTTAATTCGCGTTTACTTCGTTTCCTTGGTTCTCTTTTTTCTCCATCCCTGACCTAAGATTATTTTGAAGACGAGAAGGTAATGATCAGTATTGCATAAATAACTTCTCATGCCCCTTGTATCATTGACTAGCTCTTTTAGTCTTTCATCCGCAACAAAAAAGTAAATTATACTGTCAAAATTTTTAGAATAAGTAACTGTAAAGGTTGACATTATGTATAATGCTTCAATTTCGAAAGGTGAAATTGACAGTGACGGTATGACACTTATTAACATATTTATCCTCTTTATTTATTTATAATTTAAATATTAAAATTACAGTTTGAAATGCGCAATTCTATAACTGTTTAATTTCTTTGGGATCTGAATTAAATGCATCAAGAGTAAATTTAAGGCAATGGAAAATTTAGATAAAAATTTTTCCAATTGAAGCTTCTCCGATTTTTAGTTGAAGATTAAAAAAAAGTGATTTAAATTTAAAAATATTTGACTGGAAGATTTTAAGAAGGAATAATAATAATTTTAAATGAAATGTAAAAAATAAAATGATCTGAAATTAAAAAGTAAAAAAAATTGTTTAAAATCGAAATAGATACAAATAGAACTATAAAAACTGATACCTCAGTAATTGAACAATTTTTTTAAATAAATTTATTATATTTACAATTTAATATATTATAATTTATGTATTTATATATATTTATATATATTTATATATCATAATTTAATTAATTAATTTTATACGGTGTAATTAACAATGTTAAGAGTTTTAATTCTAGAATTTCAGAAGCTTTGATTTTCAAACATTCAATTTAGTTTTTAATTTCAAATTTTAAATGTTCCAAATTTCTAATCTGAAAATATCGAATTTTAAAGTATGAAATTTTTCAATTTTGAAAACTTCAGATTTCAAGCACTTTAATTTTAAATTATTTAATTTAAAACATAGCCATTCAGAATTCTGTACTTTTATCAAAATTCTACAAAATTATTAATTATTCTTTCATATTTTAAATTTTAGTAATGGGTTTTTTAATCAACTATATTTTTAATGGCAGAAATTAACTTTATATTGTTCAAAATTGTTAAATTAAACAATTCTAAGAATGACAAATATAACCGATATCAGAATGTATTTAAATTCCAAATCGATTTATATGTAATTTATGCTAATTTATTCTAATTTTGTTTTTGTTTTTTTAAATTATTAAAAATGTAAATAAGTACTTGTTTTGTGCATTCATATTGTAATATTAATATAAAGAATAGAACAAAAAATTAAATTATACTTTTTTAACCTTAGTTTATTCATAAAATAAAGAAAAAAATTACATTTTTATATTTCTGAATGTGCTAATGTCTCGAAGAAAAATTTTAAGTACCAATTAATAAAAATGTACTAAATGTTGTATAAAAAGCTGAATTTCAAGAGCTTTTAATTTTAATGCTTTTTGACAAATTTAGTTTAAAATCTGGTAGCGACAAAATGATATTTTAAGAATGTAAACAAAAAAATGATTTATGTAATAATTATGATGCGTGACTGGTAATTTTAAAGCAATAACACATTTGAAAGATATATGTAATGTTTCATATCTATATTATCAAAATGCCGATCTAAAAGAATTACTTGTAATCTAGAATAAACCATGAATAAAATAATTCAATACATTCATCTATATAAATTTAAACTAAAAACTTTAAACCCAACCTGATTATTTTCCATTAAAATAATTTGACCCAGTATTAATTTTCAAATTAAAAAATCGGACATGCAGTTATGGATAATATTGATTCTAAAATATTGCGATGTCATTGATTTTGCTCAAGTCATTGCAATTTCTTTATTTTATCAGAAAATGAATCATTCTCCTTTACCTGCATTCACCTATATTTAAAAATACACATTATCCAATCTGGAAATGGTAAGATAAAATTTCATGACAAAAAAAAACAAAAGTTATCAAGAAAATATTACTACAAACTAAAGAAGAATTGTTACTTGTTTATTTTCTAAATTCTTATAATTCAAATAATTGATTAAGTAACTTTGGAGCCCCTAAATGATAAAGATTTTAAATCATTTTAGTTTGATTTTTTTCATTTGGCCCACACTTCAATATCTCTTTTTTACAAACCTGCAGTTATCTTCAGTATTATACAATAAAATTATTGATGGCGGTTTGAAATGATCGATTCCATTTCCCAATATTGATACAAGGCATACGATAAAATCTACTTTGGTTTGTACTACTATGATCCGTCTTCATTCTTTACTTTGTAACTATATCTACACATCTTATCTCTTCATTCCAGAGCGTTTCGATTAATGAGCGTCCTCAATTCAATGATTAAAGATAATTAAAATTAATGATTTACATGCAATGGACCGGAGAATTTTGTGGGAAGGGCATGAATCGCAAACAACTTGTGAGCTTTGATAATAATCTAAACGTAATTTTATAATGCAATTTACTTGCATTCGATAGGAAAAGTTCATACACTTTGTTATTGCTTTCTATGTATAATGATGATAACTTATCAATATCAATCAAATGATAATATATATAAAACACGCATAATCTGCGCGTTATCGTTCACTTAAAAAAAACATCCGTAAACTACGTTACGTATTATATTATTTAGTATATTAATTATGATCATATATTTTAACAAAATAGTTGAATTTGATACCTAAAAGATAGATTTTCACCAAGAAGATTAATGTTCTACCAAAATAGGTTAATTCGAAACGAAATAGATATACATCACACACTATTTTTTTATATTTTTAATCCGAAAAGACAGTTGAAATTTCCATCCAAAAGTCTGATTTTTCAACAAAAAAGTTAATTATCTACGAAATAGTTCAATTAAAAACAAAAACAATTTATTTTTAACCAAAATATTTAATTTTCTACCAAAATAGTTAAATTTTTAACTAAAACTATGAGTTTTCAACTAAAAATGTTAATTTCAACAAAGTAGTTCAAATTTAAACTGTGTAGTTTATTCTTTGACCAAGAAAAATACATTCTCAACAAAAAATTTAATAGTTTATAATTTAACAACAAAATTATTTTGAAATAAAAAACAGTTGAATTCTTATCGAAAACAAATTAATTGACAACCAAACAATTCCATTTTTACCAAAAAAAGAATTACTTTTCAATCAAGAAACTTAATTTGCTACAAAAAAAAAAATAAATTTTCAACCAAATAGTTGAACTTTCACCTAGAAAAGATAAATTTTCAACTAAAAATGAAACTGCCATATTTGCTGTTAAAATTTTCTTTATATCACAAAAATAATGTATTTTTAATAAAATACATGAATTTGTAACCAAAAAGTTGAATTTTCAACTAACAAGGATGAATTTTCAACTAAATAAAAGGAAATTTAAACACAATCGTATAGAATTTTCAACCAAAAAAATTAATTTTCTACCAAAAAGATGAATTTTTGGGATGATACATTCATTTTTAAACAAATGGTTCAATTTAAACTAAAAAAAAGAATATTTTACTCAGAAGATTAATGTTCTACAAAAACAGATGCATTTTCGAAAAATAAATGAATTTATTTTATTTTATTATTAACATTGATAGACCTTGCAGTATTCTTGAAACATTATTAGATTTTAACGAAGCACAAGTGATAAACAAAATTATGTATTAAACAACATTTTTTTTAGCAATTATTTGACAAGTTTTTATCCAAGAATAGACGTTTCATTTTCAGTTAAAAATTAATTTTGAACTAGACCTGATGCGAAATTTTAACAAAATAGTTAAATTTTCAACCATAAATTAATCTACAAGAACTAAATTTGTAACAAAGTAGTTCAAATTTTAACCAAGTAAACAAATTTTTTCTGAAAAAAATTACTAACAAAATAGTTGCATTACAAAAATATAACTAAATAGTAAAATATTTAACCAAACGCGATGAATATCGAATCAAAAATATAATAGTAGAGTTTTCGACAAAAAAGTTCATTTTTAACCCAAAATAGTTCGACTTTTTTATAGGGTTCTATTAATTTAGTTCACATTTAAGCGAAAAAAACAAAAAAGGTTTCAGAAAGAAGTTTATATTTCTTGAAAAAAGGTGAAGAAAGAAGAATAAAATTCTTTAAAGATGACAAAATGAGGGGAATACGGATAAGGGTGTGAAGCCTGAAATATTGAAGTGCTTTTCAAAATTTTTAAGCTATTGCTGAACTGTTGTTATAAAGTTATTATGCATTCTTTATTAGCTTTTTGAATAAAAAACCTTAATAAAATTAATTATATAATGGAACACTTTAATACAATTCGTGGAAAAAGTGCATAGCAATAGTGTGCATAAAAATGATGAATTAAGAAATTATTTCAATTATTAAATTCCAATCGAACAAAAAAAGTTATAAAGCTTCAAAAATAAGATGGAAATAATTTAAAAGATAAAGAATTCTGACTCGGATCATTGATGCAATACTCCTTTAATTTAAAATCTTTTGTGTAAAATAGTTTAAAACTATATTAAAAGAAGGGATTTATAAAAAGAGATTACGATTTTTGTTTTGTTCATTGTTGATAAAAATAAGCCGGATGGTACCCAGAAATTCTAGAATTTATTTTAAAAAACTAAATATGAATGTTTCTGCATAAAATGTCAACAACATCCGATACCAATAGAAAGAATATCATTTGAAGCAATAAAAATCACATAAGGGCGCCTAAATAATAACATTTTGAACTTTATAGAGCTATTGAGAAAAGCCTTTTTATAGGTTATGATAATACGGCAAGTCTAGCGAAAAAATGATGCACTAAAGTGCAATCGCGAATAAAGTAAAAAGAAAGGAGCACGTTGCAATATTTGCAAGTCACTCCAGGACACTACAGGTTCGGATTAAAAAGATTATTCAATGGTAGGAAAACCATGGGGAGCAGAAAGAAACTTACCCAAAACTGGGATCCACAAAATTGGTCCAAAGTGTGATTCTCCATTCTGAAACATTTATTCCCGCGTCTGCGAGTTTCACAATGTTCACAATAATCACAATTGACACTAAACAGCCGACTTTTCACTTATTTTAATTAAAGTTGGGACTTGTGAGCATTTACTTGCAATCACAATGTCGATTCAAGGGTTTTTTTTTTACAAGGAATTGACCGTCCGTTCTTTCATGTCGGTTAAGGCAAGCCTTTCCCGGAAAATTGACAAGATTCACAGCGTTCACACTAAATTGTATAACACAACCAAGAATAAATCACGTTCAGAAGTTTTTTTTTTATTTTTTGTGTAAAATAAGGAGGCTGGAACGAGTTAGCTCACGTGCTCGCGCAAGTAATCGCGATTCGCGATATTCCGGCAGTACCACACGCAACCGTCGCAACCTCGTGTAAATCGTGTAACTGAAAAGGCCAACAAGCGGTGAAAGATATTAATGTTGTGTTGGTTTATATGTATTTCGAAGCGCTCTTTTGCTAAGGCGCATGTGCATTCAGTGAGACGCGTTCCGTGTTCGCATTCTTTGTTCCATTCCTTTCACTTAAAATTCGAACCTTCCTTTTTTGCATTTTCAAATTTCACCATAATTTTTTTTAATTTCTAGGTTTTAATTTTGAATTTCAAGGAAATTTTTTAAAAACTTTTTTCAATCTAAAAATTCTTTTAGAGATGTTTGTATTTAAAATTGTAGCTAGAGAAAATGCGAAAGATCAATTATCTAAAAACAATGATGAAACGAAATTCTCGAAAATAGCACTCACGGTTGTTGAAGAGATTGTTGCATTCTGCGTGAATATGGCTTCAAGTGCTGTTTTATTTTGTACTGTTGAATTGTCTCAAGGGAAATTTTAAATTATTGTTATTTTATTTTGAAAATTAATTTAAAGAAAATATTTTTAAATATTTCAAATGAATTGATAAAATTACGCGAAAGAATGAAGAAGGTTTCTGAGCAAATTTTGTTTATTTCACGGAATTTATTTTTAGAGAATAATTAAAATGATTTAAAAATATTCGAAAACTATCAACAAAAAAAAAAGAATCTGGAAGATTTTAAGTGAATTTTTTTATTTTGCACAATTTTTTCAAATTATTAGAAAAAATTCAAATAATTTAAAGTGATATTTAAAAGTTTAAAAAAGTTCAAAAATAATTTTAAAAATTGGTAAATCAAGAATGGTAACCGAAAGTTCGTCAATAGATCAATCCACACGTCTCTAAGACGCGACCAATTGCATCAAATGATGATAAAAGATGATGTGAAATGATGTTATATTGCAAATATAAAAAATGCTCTTATAAACCATGTAAATAATTTTGATTTAAAAAGTTTAAAATGATATTAGTAGGTTATTTTAGGTCATAACGGCTTGTAGTCCTATTAATAAATGAGTTTTCCTCATATCAACAAGATAAACAATATTCCTCAATATGTTATTCCATTTTTCTCGAAGGCGCGAACAAACATGTCAGATACAGTACCATATAGTATTTCTAATATAAACAAAGTTTTTCTCATATAATGTAATACACAAATTTTTTTGAAACTTCATACATCGATGCTGGTATCTCATAAAAGTTTCAACAATAGGTCGATTGACGTGTCCCGAAGACGCGAACTAATACACTAGATATCGTATTGTTGTATTTTGAATATCAAAAATGTTTTTGTCATATAGACAAAATAAATCATTTTTTGAAACTTCATTAATCTGTACTGGTGGCAGGTCAGGATAGGTTAAACAATAGGTCGATCGACGTGTCCCGAAGACGCGAACAAATACACTAGATATCGTATTGTTTTATTTTAAATATCAAAAATGGTTTTCTAATATAAACAAATTAAACCGCATTTTTCTTGAAGCTTCATAATTTGGTACTGATGGGCCATAAATGTTTCAACAATAGGCCCATCGAAATTCGTCTTAAAAACTCGAACAAATTCACTTGATATCAAATTGTATTTTCAATATCAAAAATGGTTTTCTCATATAAACAAAAAAAAAACAACATTTTTTGAAACGTCATTAATCTGTACTGGTGGCCGGTCAGGATAGGTTAAACAATAGGTCGATCGACGTGTCCCGAAGATGCGAACAAATACACTAGATATCG
>JAAAKG020145953.1:0-10775 GCA_010014905.2 Druon quercuslanigerum
TTTTTAAAATTTTGAAATTTAAATGAGAAATACTATTATCATAAATAAACTTTTATTATACAAATCATGTCCCATATTGAGTAACATAACCTCGAAGCAAATAATAAATAAATTTTCTTAGTTCAACAATATAAAACTTTAATCTTTAAGTAATTTAATATTGTGAAAAAATTAATCAACTAATAAATACAAAGCAATCAAAAGTATCGAAAAGTTATTTTCATTAAATACTATAAATGATTCTTATTATATATTTTGCTTGAAACTTGAAAATGCATTTTTTTTAAATTGCATTTATTGTTTTAGTAACTTTTAAACTAATTTAGGGAAAATATATGCCCTAGTAATTTTAAAAAATGAATTCAGGTGTTAGCAAACCTTTATTAAATGGAAAAAGAAAAAAATTTCGTTACTTGAACGCCATTTTGAGGGAGGGCACAGCTTTTCAGCTGTTACTTTTTACATATATTTTGAAATAGTAAATGAAAAACCATTTTTCAAATTTTCAAGGTGCTACTATTTTACGAAGGGAAAAGATCTAGATTGACTGGACTATCTGAAGGATTTTGTATTCTCACCATGACATTGCAGAATAATCCCGATGGTAAGAGGCAGAACGGTGACGTGGATCTTCATTTTTAAAGAAAGATTTTTGGAACTGTGTGTGAAAATGTTTAAGAAAATTTACTTTTATACACACTGATCGCTGTCGGTTAGTACAAAACCTTCAAAATGTCGCAAACTTCCTATGTGCGTGGTCTATTTGGAAGGGGAGTGACGATATTTCCTAAGCTTGAACAAACTGTTAAAATTCCAAATCGGATTTATTAGACCCTGGAGTCTGTTTTTCTACCAATAAAATACCGGTGAGTTCATATCTCAAGTACAAATAATTATCATTACAAACAACCAAATTTTTAAAATCAATGTTTTTCCATTTATCGTCAAGCCCTGAATTTGTGAAATCAAAAATGGACAACTAATTTATACCATAAATATTTCGGATACGTATTATCAAAAAACTTTTTTTTAGGCATTGTGTCGTATTTTCTTTAATAAAATTTAAAATCCATTTTAAACATTTTCAAACTTTGTGGGATTATATATCAGCTACAAGGTTTGTTTAAAGAATTTATTGGTACAAAACAAACATATATAACACAAAAAAATTTATAGATCCTGTAGTATGATAAATTTTATTTAGAACGTCACACTTTAGAGCCTTTCCACATTTTTTAAGTTGAAACATTTTTCCTCATGAAAGGAAAAACGGAAAATATTTCTCAAATTCAACTACTTCGGTGAAAGTGAAACAGCTTTTTTAAAAATGTAGTTTTTCTGTTGTTGTTGTTGTTGATTCGTAATTTTAGTGAAAATATCTTCTCTTTCGTTCAAAATTTAATTATTTTGTTAACAATTTTATTTTTTTTATTTTTTCTAACTGAAAGCTTAACTATTTCATGTTGGTTAAAATATGTGTTTTCTTCTAGTGAAAATTAAACTATTTGGTTTCTAAATTCTATATTTTATTGAAACTTTGTCTTTTGTGGCAGAAAATTAAATTACTTGGGGAATAATTAATTTTTTTTTAAATTCTTTCTTTGTTTTGAATATTACTTGTTTTATTAGAAATTAATTTGTTCAAAAACTAGTTATAAATTATTTCAGTTTAGGTCGATTTTAACTAATTATTTTTTGTAGAAAATTTATCTTCTGAGTTAAAATAGCAATTTAAATGAAAATTTAACTATTCAATACTTGTCGTTAAAAAAACTCAAAACTTGTTTCTTAGAACCAAATTTGTGTGATTTATTTTTTGTGAAAAATTTATATTTTTTAGTTGCAGATTCATCTCTGTCGTGGACAATTTTTCCTTTTTTATGGAAAATTCATCTTCAGGGTCAAAAAAACAACTATTTGGATAAAAATATAATTTTTTTATTAAAACTTAGTCGTGTTCGTAAAAAGTTAATTTCTTTGGTCAAAAAATTAATAAATATGGTTGAAAATTTGTTTTTCATTGTTCAAAAATCAATAACTTTGGTTTGAAAATGGACATTTTGGGTTAAAAATTTAACTTTGTTTTAAAAAATTCTTTTCTTTATAGTTTCAAAATTAAAATGTTTTTTTCATTTTAACAGTTGTTTATTGATCATTTAAATGTTTTTAGTCTTTAGTGAAATGTTGAACAAATTGCTTAAATTTATTTTTGATTTTTTCAGGATGCATCTGTTTGGTTATATATCAAAATTAAAAAAAAAAATTATTTTTTGTTCAAAATAAGCTTTCAACTACGAATTTAACCGTACGATTTCTGTTTTCAAATTCATATGGTCGGATTGAAAATTCAACCGTTTTTGTTTAAGATTAAATTTTTGATTTTTAAAATTTTTTCCTGTTAAAGTAACATTGTTACTAACAATTATTTTTATTCAAATAAGAACCATTACATTTTTTGTTGGGAATTCATGTTTTTTTGTTCAGCTCGAATTTTTTTACTGAAAATTATAATCTTTTGGTTTTTAATATCATCTAAATATAATTTTGGTTAGGAGTTAATTTTTTATGATTGAAAATTCAGCTACTCGAAAAAATTTGAACTTAGTTATGAAAGTTTTCTTCTTGTTCAAGGTTCGTCATCTTTGTAGAAAATTATTTTTTGTTCAAGTTCCATCATCTTTTTGGAAAATTCAACTATTTGATTGAAGGGCAAATGTTTTTAATTAAGGTTTTATCCTTTTTTAAATTCGACGATATGGTGAAGAATTCATCATTGTAGTTTGAAAGTTAATATTTCTGGTTCAAATGGAATTATTTAGTTGGCAAAAAATTTTTTATTTTTGCAAAATGAAAAACTTGTTTAAAAATTCATTCCTGTAGGTTTAAAAATTAACAATATTGTGCAAAATATATTATTTGTTTAAAGTTGCAATCTTGTCTTAAAGATTTATTTTTTTTTAACTCTTTTTTTTTAATTATTAAATGGTTAGTTTGAAAATTCCTTTTTTTATTTCAAAAATTAATATCTTTCGTTAAAAATTTGACATTTCCGGTAAAAAATTATTCTATTTGTTGGAAAATTCATTTTTTTGTTTGCAAAATGAACTATTCATTAAAAATGGATCTTTTCTGCTGAAGAATCCAACTGCCTGGTATAAAGTTACATTACTTTTTTAAAAATTCATTTTATTTGTACGATTCACCTCATTTTTTGGGAATTTAACAATTCTGTTAAAAAAATTTTTTTTAAGAACTATTGATTTTTTATGTGAAAATTTGAAACTGCGTTTTCCGTTCATTCTTTAAAATATTAGAATTTAGTGAAGATAGCAAAACTCATGTTTAAAACAATATGTAAAAAAGATAATTCCTAGAATTTAAAATCAAAATTTTATAGATCAAAATCGGATGCTGCTGGCAAATAAAAATTAAATTTCAATTTTTTGCAAAAAGCAGAAATTTCGCTCGAGATATAAAAATGCTTAAACAGAGTAAAAAAGAATTAGTTAAATAAATTAAAAAGATAAAGAGGATTTGTTTTTCGTTATGGTTTTTTGTATGGAGTGTGTGGGGCTTGACCCGATTTTGTAACCTATCCTATCTAAGAAAGTGATATTACTAAATATCTGATTGATTTCGACACTAAATAAATATAACTTCTAGCGACTGTTTTTTTCACTTTGTTTATTTATTCAAAACGATTAAGGAATGTTCTGCAATATCGATTTTGTATATCAAAAATTACAAACAAATAATTAAACTTCATCATAACATTTATTTTTAAATGTTTCTAAACATTATTGATAGAACAGACAATTGAAATTGCAAATGATTGGTTCATATTTGGAAACAATCATATTCTTCACATTTTATAATCACATAATAATTTGATAGTTTTTTTACTTTTTTAAACAGATACAAAAAAACAAATTGGTTTTATGTAGTTATTTTGAATAATAAGACAAAAAATAGAAGCTTTTTATTGAATATTTAATATTTGAGATTAATTTTTTTTATGATTTATGGGAAAATTTTGAATGACTTTCAGGTCTTATTTTAGAATAAAGTTTTTAAGTTTAGAAGATTTTAAACTGCGTGAAAAAAGAATATTGAATACTTCGAGACAATTTTTCTTAATTTTTGAAGATTCAAAATATTTTAGGTAAACTGTAGTTGCCAGGGTGGCAAGAGAATAATAAAATGTACTTAATATTTATGGGATAATTTAAAATGACTTAATTATTATTTGAAAAATTTTAAATAAACATTTTTAAATATCTCCTACAAATTCAGAAAAGAGCGTAAAATATTTTAAATCAAAATGTTGTACTTTTTCCATATAATATGTAATTTAAAAAAAAAATTAATGCTTGGGAAGATTTTTTAGGAATTTTGTAAAGCTCCACTAAAATGAACAAAATTTAAATTGCACGCAAAAATTAAAATAATTTTTTATTTTTATAAAATAATGTTAAGAGTATATTTAAAAAGCCTTTAAAAGATTTATAAAAATTAATAAATGAATCCAAGATAAATCTTAAAAATTTTCATGAAATTTTTATCATTTTGCAAAAAAAAAAATCGAATAATTGTTAAATATCAAAAAGTTTAGAGGAGATGACAAGATTGAAAAAACAATTTTCTTTAAATTTTTTAAAAAGGTTGTAGATGTTGTTAAATCAAAACGTTTTAATTTGGTCTATAAAAAAATAATAAATTCAAGCAGCCACGTTCATGTCACGTTTTAATTTTAAAAAAATGCAAATTTATAATATTTATAATCGAAATTTAAAAATATAATAATTGAATTTGAAAGTTAATCGTAGATATTAGATTTAAAAACAATTTTGGGATTAAAGTTATATCTTAATAAGGGACATGAGAACCTGTTACGATTTGTTTTTAGAAATGAAGGTTTACAGTAGCCCTGACACAATATTCCTGTGAGAAATTTAATTACCTTATATTTTTGTTCTTTTTTAAAGTTGCTTCCTGTAGAAGATTATTTTTTTAGTAATAAATTGTATTATTTGTTTTAAAATAGCACAGTTTTTAAACGGCATCCTTTTTGGTTAAAAATTGACACTTTTGGGTTATAAATTTGATTATTTTCTTAGAAATATTACTTTCTGTTTAAAATTCATATTTTAGTAGAGAAAGGGAACACACTATATTAAAAAAAACCTACTATTTTTTTGAAAATTTATGTTTTTGGTTTAAAAATTCAACATTTTTTTGAAATTTTATCCTCTTTTGGGTAAAATTGAACAATTTAGTAAAAAAATTAATTTTGCTTAAAACACATATTTTTATGTTGAAAATTCAAACTTAAATATCTTTAAGATAAAAACTGCAATTGTTTTCAATTTGTCTTTTTGATTTAAAAGTTCTTCTGTTTAATTAAAAATTTCATATTTTCATATTTCTTCTCAAAATAAATTTTGGTTTAACCACTTTTTTGTCGAAGATTCCTATGTTTATATAAGAATTCGAGAATGATGAGACATGCAACAGTTGATATTTTAACCAGGAATTTTTTTAAATTACTTAAAATAAATTTAATTCAGCCAAGAACAACGATTTTTTAAATATATTACATTGATTCTCATCTAAAAACATTGTTAAAATTTGTCAAGGACATAGTCCAAGTTTTAATAATAGAACTTATTTTTTAACAAAAAAATTTTTTTGAACATTCACCCTAAATTAATTTTCTGCCAATAAAGACAAATTTCTAACTAAATACTAGAATTTTTTATGAGCTGTATTTCGTTCCAAAAATGTAAAAGTAAAATTTTTATTTAAAAATAACGAACTTTTAAACAAAAATATTTGGATTTTTTAATTCGTTTCTATTATTGCAGTTTATATTTAAGCCAAATCAGTTGAAAATTCATCAGCTTGATTAAAATTTTCTTGCTTGATTTTTTTTTGGTTCAAAATTGATTTATTTTAATTGAATTTTAATCAATAATTACCTTAATTAAAAATTAATGAATTTTATTAAGAACTTCTTTTTTTGTGTATGTGGAAAATTAGTTCCTTTAGCTGGAATATTAATGATTCAATTTTTGGTTGACAACTGATATTTTTTAGTTAAAAATCTAACTATTTCGTTAATAATTTTTTTTTGAAAATTCAACTATTTGATTAAAAATTTATGTATTTTGTTGAAAAATCGTCTTTTTGCTAGAAAATTAATCGTTTTGGTTGCAAATCGATCGATCTAGTCAAAAATTGAATTTTTTAAATTGAAAAGTTATACATTTGAAGCTAGTTGCTTGAAATGAATATATTGCCCACATGTTAGTTTTACCTAATTATGCAATAAATTTTCAGGATAGAAAGATAAAATAAAATTTTTTTAAATTAATAAATCAATTTATGGCCTTCAGAAAAAAATTTAGAAATGGTATAGTGTCTAATATGGACATAAGTCTAAAATTTCTTCACAACTTCATGATCATTTTTTTGTCTTGAATTAAAAAATATATGTAAAATTTTAATTTAAGATTTGATTGAAGATTAAAATTTAAAAAGGTTTTTAATTAAAAACAAATATTTTGGTTAAGATTCTATTAAAACTTAATTAACCTCCTACTAGGCCACGAGAAAGTTCTTTCTTGTAGGAATCGGCTGATTGATAAGTTGAATATTCAATGTTGCAACAGAACAACTTATTGTTTTTGAAATTATATTGGAATTAAGAAAATTAAAAACTGCAAAGATTTTAGAGAATTCAAAGAATTCATAGAATTTAGTGAATTCAGGAAATTTCGAGAATAAAATTAATTTACAGAATTAAAGGAATTAAAAAACTCTAAGAACTCAGATCATTAGAAACTCACGGAGTGATCGCAACACTTTTTTTGCAGCGTTCAAAATTAAAAAAGAATATCATTAACTTCTGCTGAAGGTTACTTCAAGCGTATCCATAAATAGCTGAAGTCGTATGTTGGGCGCAAAATTTAGAAATAAAATTAAAAAATTGGCGAATAAATTTAAATAAATATATGTAATAATTAAATTAACTTGAAAAAGAAACCAATATTTTAACTTTTCAAGTAGATTGTAAAAATTTGGTTGGAGTCTTTGAATTTTTACGCAACGAGTAAAAATGTTAACGAACATCTCGTCACGTAACCTCAAGGACACTGCTTGACTGCTCTCACTTGCATCGTAGCGGTGTTGTCTGAGGTTTCCACTGCGTGGCGCTAGCGTCCAGAAAAAATTCCTAAAGTTGCCGACGGAACGCTTCTTAACTGTTAATAAAAGAAGATGCGGATTTTAAATTTAAGACCAGCAGCACGGATAATCTCTGTAAAATAGATTTAACTTTTATCGCACAATTTTTTCAAGTTTTTGTGCGTTATATTGAATCCGGAATTTGTTTTTAAAAAACAGATTATTGACTTTGACGTCAGCTACTGAAAAACCCCTGCAAGTGAATTTCTTCTCCATTGCATCATTTTTAAGAATGCATAAAATGCAGTACTGATAATAAAAAAAATGTATCATTTTTTGGAATTGGTATTACTAATCAGGGGTGGTATCGAAATTTTAAAAGATTTTTGTGAGTTCAGTGAATATTAAAAAAGCGAAATGAGTTTGACACTATTGCTAATATAATTTGATGATCTTGGGCGTAAAAATAACTACATTATTCAAAGTTAGATATCTATCGATTGATTGAAAAAATTTTAATACCACTCATTAATTTATTGGTAAAAAATAATTCACCGAAAACGAAACAAGTGAAATAAGTGATTTAGGACTGTATACAATAATTTAAAAAAATTTTTAATCATTAAAACGTGGAATATAGGAAAGTTTAAGAAAACGAAAATACGGTAAATTATTTTTATCTCTGTGTAAACAAGAAGAAGGCCATATTGTGGCATCGTAAAACTGCCGTTTCCAGCCTTGATTTAAAAATATTACCCTCTCATTTTCTGTATAAAATGAAGAAGAATAATAATTTTTTAAACTATTTAAATTATATTTAATCTTTGCAATCTAAATTAATCGTACATATTTAGGGCCTTCATGAGCTACTGTTCAACAGAGGTCTCTTCGATTTTCTCGATTTTTTTCCGTTGTTTCGTTATATATGAAATCAATGCTTAAATAAGATTATTTGAATTGCATAACTTTTTTTGAAATTAGTAGAAGATTAATAATTACGTTATTAAGGATATTTCCTAATTTAATAGGGAAAAGAATACTAATTTCTTTATGAAAATATATAAATGTACTAAGGAATGTTTATGGAATAATTTTAAAAAGTTTCAAAAACTGGAAACCGTGACAAATAGAACGTTAATTGACAAATCAAAACTATGAACAGAATTCTGTTTTCTATTTTAAAATGTATTTAAAATTTTATTTTTCCAGAAATTAATAGAATGATTTTGGAAAATAAATCATTATGCTCAATGGCGTCTTTTATTTATAATAAAATTTTTTATAAAAATGAATGAACATAATTCATGAACAAATTATGATGCTGTATGATCCTTTATTAACAAATAAAAAATCTAATTTTTTTCTGACTTTTAAATAAAAAGTATCTCTGCGTTTGAAATAGTCTCCTTCGTGTTATACATCAAAACAGAAAATTCTTTCAACTATATGAGTAAAAGTTTACTTTAGTTAAATAATTATTTCTTTGAAATAAGAGCGTATGTGTAATGAATAATTATTTAATATTATTTAATATTTGTCTCAAACACAGTATTTTCTCTACCCAAGGAAATACTTGATTGTTTTAAATGCAACAACTCTCTGCATCAAATAATTATATATTAGCCTTAATTAAAATTCTTTTAAAATAAACAATTATTTCTTTTATTTTAACACACACGACTGGTTGATTGAATAATAGTTAATTAACCGAATAGTTAATTTTTAACACATAAAGTATAACTTTTTAACGAAAAATAAAATATTTAATTTCTCAACCAAAGATTTATATCTTACAAATAAAATAAATTTCTAACAAAGTGGTTAAAATTCCAGTTAAGCAGTTGGAATTTTTAATAAGAAGATACAGCTTTAATAATATAGTTTTTCAAGCTTACTTTTAACGAAGTACATAAATTTTCCACAAAAATGGTTAAATTTTCATTCTGGAAAAAGGCGTTTTTAGAAAGCAGTTGGACTTTAAAATTCAATAATTATATTTTTAAGAAAAACGTTTATCTACAAGCGATTAACTGAATTTGCAAATAAAATTGTGAATCTTCAATAAAAAAAATTATTTTTTTATGAAGCAGTTTAATTTCTACCACGTAGTTGAATTTTATTCTCGCAAAAAATATCTATTTGAAACGAAAAAATAAACCGTTGATATGTAAACGAAGGATTATTTTAATCTAAATTAAAGTTAAATTAGTAAAAATAAGCCTTAAAGAAAAATAAAAAAATAAAAGTCAACAAAGAATTTTTATTTGGAACCAAAGATTTACATGTTTTGCAAAGACAATTATTCTCCAACACTAAAACAAAAGTGACGAATTTTTAACCAGAAAGATTAGCTTCTTACCTAAAAATAAAGACTAAAGAAAAAGAGTCTCTCAAAAAATAATTAAATTTTTAACAAATAGTGCAATTTTTGAAAAAACTTTCTGACCAATTTCTAATTTAATTTCAGGAATGTGTGTATCTATTCCCGTTTTAATTTTTAGGATAAGGGTTTATCTCATCATTCTGATAATATGGATTTGAATTTCCTGTACTTTGCAACCTAGCCGTTAAACAATAAGGCCCAGAAAAGAAATAATAATTAGGTTAACACATTACCTTTCAGGCAAGTTCGAATAAAGTAAGATGATCAAACTGTAGATTTTGATACACAGAGTGTAAGGGTATAAGTCTTTCTTAGATACGTTGCAATTGTAGTAAAACGTCTGACCATACACGCGTACCTATCACTAATAAGGCGTTGCTTCTGTTGTCCAGTGGAAAAAGCAGTACATGGCAGACGAATACGTTAGGGCAAGAAACAAGTAGAGAAACGAATTTTAAGGCTTACGAGAACGATCACGCGCTCGAGCGCGCGTGTTTTCGTCATTCGAGATATTTTATATGTATTACTGATTTTTTTTTCTGTTCGGACTAATTTAAATTAATCCGCAACAATTTGAAGCAAGTTTGTCAATCCTCTTTAACCTTTTTTATCCGTCTTTCAACCTCAAATTAAATTTTATTGATTGATTTTATTTTTTTTTAAAACAAAACCCTCCTGCAAAAATCTTAAAATTTTGGTATAAGGCGATTTCCTTCTTCAAAACCCTGATTTTTTTTTAGTTTTCACGTATAATGGACACTTTTAGAGATAATTCAAATCTTTGTATTTTTTCGAATTTCTAACTTTTGTTTACTGGTTTGGGTCGAAGTTTTCACGCATCTCTCACCGTTTTTATGATTATTCAAAAAAATGTATTTAAAATAAAATGTATTTATTGGGTTAGTATATGTAGGTCGAATACCCTTAAAACCTAATTAGTTTTCATGTATTCATGCTTGCTTTCGAAAAAAATAAAAATTTCGATTTTTTGAATATTGAAAATTTGACATATTTTTATATAAAATCTTTTTTTTTTAATTTTATAAACATTTCATATAAAATCCTGAAAATGTTACCAGTGCACCATATTTATCAAGATTGGTTTATTATTTTTTAATTATGTGAAGAAATTATTATTTGAATAGTATTATTAGTTAAAAATAAATAATAATATATTTTTTCAACCGTTGAAAAATATTTGAAAGGA
>JAAAKG020145954.1:0-10775 GCA_010014905.2 Druon quercuslanigerum
TTTGTTTCTAAACACAGGATCAAATGATTCCTGCACTCCTAATGGGATATTACAGTTCCATATTCTTTTCCGTGTACTTTCATACTTTTAAAACGTAATATATCGTAAGTTTAATTCAATTCTTAATATTTTCTTATTTTGAGTTTTTTTATTTTCCACAAATTCAGAAATTTATAAACATAGCTACTGTAACAAAATAAGTTAATTTCTATGTTTATAAAAATTGCAACGATGAATCTGCGAATCAAATGATGAGAGTTCAGAAGCGGAGAATTGTTCCTATAAACTGGGTGTCCAGAGACCTTAAAAACCTGGAATTCTCCTTGAATTCTTGTTGAACCTTGGAGTTTCCGTGAAGTTTTTACGAGAACCTTAACTTAATCTTGTTTTCTTTTGAAATAGTTATTTTATTGAAATACGAAAAGTAATTAAACTCTTTTAGTCTATTATAAAAGAAACATCTCACTTCAAATAAATCTTGCTACTATATTTTTTTTATTTATCAAAATATTATGTAGGCATTTTTTGTAGACTTTATCAATGATTATATAGATTGAATTGAACAGATTTTAATATTGTGAATAATTCTATAAGTTTTTTATTTTGTCTGCGCTAATATAGAATGATAAGTGTGCATTTTTGTGATATTTAACTTATAAATTATTAAAATCATTACCTTCAATCTTCGATGTTAACTCAATTTCAGGATTAGAATGAGCCATGGCTATATAACGGATTTTTTAAGAGTTTCAACACTCGGTTTTTTGAGTATACACCAGATTACACTGAAGATACACTAGATGTACACAGTAAAGATTTCACAATGTTTCAAAGATTTAAAAATATTTTAAAGGATTTTGGACATTTAACAAAGGCGTGTCTACCAAATTTCAAATATCACATAACAATTTCACACAGCTTTTAAAATTTTTTAAACTTTGAAATCTGGCGTACTGTAATTAACAAATTTTTTCAATCTTTAAAACCTCTTTAAAATCCTTTTCTGAAATCTTTGAAACCCTTTAAACCTTTAAAAGCTCTGTGAAATTGTTATGTGATATTTGAAATCTGACAGACACGCCTTTGTAAAATGTTAAAAATTCTTTTAAATATTTTTAAATCTTTGAAACATTTTTAAATCATTAGTCTGTCTATTTAGTGTAATCTGGTATATATTCAAAAAAACGCGTGGTGAAACTCTTGAAAAATCCGTTATATGGCCATAGCTAATTCTAATAACAGATTATACAGATAAACGTTTATTTTTTAGCCTGCTGGCGTTAAAAAATTGTCTTGCTTACACTTCCATTTTTTACAGAATTTTCTTATAACTAACTCTTTAAAAACTAACATTTATCCAGAAATTATCTCTAAGCCGAGCTTGTATTCCTCGCTTCGCATCGCCTCGCACGCTAGACGCTATTTTCTCGCCTTGTCAGCCTCTGCCTCCGCACCTAATTCCTAATCCTTATCTACTATTTACAATATATAAAATTTTCTTAAATCTACTCCCTCTCCTTTATAAAATATTTCCTTCTTCATTCCTCTTTCTCCTTCCTTCTCTTCTTCTCTTCTTCTCCATCTTACCCACCCAAGAGCAGTGGCATGGGTGAAAGGGGCCCTTCACTCATGCCACTGCTCTTTTGTCCCCACTTTCATGCAACAATACCTCTATGCTTATCCTACTCCTTCCCATCTCTTCACACTCCTCCAACCAGTGTTCTACTTTTTCTTCCCCCTTCCCACACAATTCACACATCCTCTTCTCTCCAGAAGGCCGGAACCTATTGTAACTGCCCATGCATTCGCATCTCATTCTCGCTAAAAATTCCTGACTTCCTTGCTCTCCTTTCTCACACAAATATTGCGCTGTCTCCCTTGGCATAATCCACAAACAGTTCCCATTAAACCTTGACTCTATTATTCTCTCCTCCCCTGCTTCCTTCTCTTTCTCCATGCTGTTTCTTTTAACCAACTTATACACTATCCTTCCTTCCGCATGCATCTTTCTCACTTCATCCATCTGCAATCAATTTGTTCTAAAATACCTTTCGCTTTCTATCTCCATCCTCCCACCCCTACATCTGTTCTCCTTCTCCCAACGACATTCCCTAACCAGCTTACTACCCCCCTCTTCTAAAAATTTCTCCTCATATTTACACGTGCGGCTCCCCCTTTTAATCGCTAAACCCGCTCTTCCTGTCTCCCTCCTGACAATATAGTTCGGCGTTTACCTCGCTAACCCCAGTGTTCACTTTACATACCTCTCCTGTATTCTATGTACCTGCTCACTTCCCAATGAGCACACAAGTCCTAAAGTTGTCACTGCCCTATTCTTTCCCTATCCGCGCTCTCCTTCTTTTCATTCCTACGCTCTTCCACTTTCTGTTCTATCATTTTGTCCACCCTTTCCCAAATGCCTTGCTTCTCGCCCTCGACCCTGTCAACTAATTCCCTTTCCCTAATCTCTTCTTCCAACTGCTTTATTTTATCATCTTTTTCCTTCCTTACCGTCGCCACTTCTCTTTGCAATCCTTCTACTTGCTCCCTAAGCTCTTTTACCTCCTTTTCCCATCTCTCATCTCTTACCCCCAGGTTCTCCCTCATACCTTCCATCTGCTCCATCGCCCCCCATACGTCCTTCCTCAACCCTCTGACCTCGCCTATCAGCACTCCAAGAGCCTCCTTCTCTGCCCGCCCCTCCATTTTTATGGGGGGGGGGGTGACCTACGTGACCCTACGCTCTGTTTAAAGGGACTCTCTAGCGCGCTTTTCTCCGGACTATCTTTGTTGTCTCTTTTCCTCTTCAAGAGATCTTCCCCTTCACTCGCGCTAGACGCTCTCTCTCTCTTGCTTTGGCGTTTCCTTGGTTCCGATCTTTCTCTCTCCCTGACACGCCATTCGACACCGGACCACACCCAGCTCGCCATCGTGGCCTGCTGGAAATTTCGTCCCCTTCGAGTTCACTACATGCACTGCTAGTACTCTAGCCGTCCACCTCCCGCTCTTCCACCGGTAACTATGACTTATTCGTACAAAGAAGTACCTACTGTCTCTCAGGGCCTTTCTCGTTTTCAGTCCCAAATTTTGCTTTTCTTCGCACTATTTCCTCCATCACAGCCTCTAGAGACACCCATTACTCTCCTCTGACATCCCCCCGCACTACTAGAACCACCCTTGACCACAATGAGGAACCAAACTCATGACCACAAAACTACCCCGCTCCCTTGCCAACCTAAACTCACCTTCCCTAATTAGCCAAATTCCACCCCAAACTACAATTAAAATTATTTTTTAACTCCCCAGTTCACCCCTAACAACTCTACTTACCTTTTAGTCTTCCACCCTCAAACTCTACTCACACCTTCCACACAAAATTCGCAAAAACTTCTCATCACCTGTCACTGCACACTTTCTCCTACCGCCACCAACATGCAAGTCCTAATTACAGATTATTATCTAATTACAGATGCTAATTACCAGATTACACTAAAGATACACTAGATAGACACTCTAGAGATTTCCAAATGTTTCAAAGATTTTAAAATATTTAAAAGGATTTTGAACATTTTACAAAGGCATATCTACCAGATTTCAAATATGACATAACAATTTCATAAAGCTTTTAAAGGTTTAAAGGGTTTCAAATATTTCAGAAAGTGATTTTAAAAAGGTTTTAAAAATTGAAAAAAAAATTTTTAATTATAGTACACAGCGAATAAATCTTTTGTAGATTTGAAGCTTGATAATAAAAAAAAAATTATAGTACTCCAGATTTCAATGTTTTTAAAACACTTGGAAAATTTTGAATGATTAATAAAGGTTTCAAAACATTTTAGAAGATTTAAAAAGATTTTACTAATTAAAAATTCAAATAATTGAATGATTTCAATCAATAAAAAAACATTTTACAAAGATTTAAATCTTTATAAGATCTTGTCAAATCTTCCAAATATTTAAAATCTTTGAAATCTGGTGTGCTGTAATTTTTAACCTTAAAAAAATCTTTAAAACCTTTTTAAAATTTCTTTTTGAACTCTTTGAAACCCCTTAAACCTTTAAAAGCCTTGTGAAATTGTTATCTGATATTTGAAACCTGGTAGATACGCCTTTGTAAAATGTTCAATATCCTTTTAAATATTTTTAAATCTTTGAAACATTTAGAAATTTTTAGTGTGTCTATCTAGTGTATCTTCAGTGTAATCTGGTGTAGAGTCAAAAAACCGAGTGGCGAAACTCTTGAAAAATCCGTTAGATGGCCATGGCTCATTCTAATTCTGAAACTGAGTTAACATCGAAGATTTAAGGTAATAATTGTTATAATTTATAAGTTAAATATCACAGAAATGTATAATTTAGCCTTCTATATGAGCGGAGACAAAATAAAAAACTTATAGAATTATTCACAATATCAAAATCTGTTCATTTCAATCTATAAAATAATTGTTAAAGTACAAAAAATGCCTAAAAATCTCTGTATTTATTCTGTAATGAATAAAAGATCAATTATATTTTGATGAATGAAAAAAATTTAGATGCAAGATTTATTTGAAATGAGATGTTTCTTTTATAATAGACTGAAAGATTTTAATTACTTTCCGTATTTTAATACACTAAATATTTCAAAAGAAAACAAATTAACTTAAGGTTCTCGTAAAAACTTCAAGGAGACTTCAAGGTTCAAAAAGAATTCAAAGAGAATTCCAGGTTTTTAAGGTCGCTCAACACCCAGTTCATAGGAATAATTCGCCGCTTCTTAACTCTCATAATTTAATTCGCAGGTTTATCGTTGCAATTTTTATAATAGTACGAATTACATTTTTTGTTGCAGTAGCTATGTTTATACATTTTTGAATCTGTGGAAAATAAAAAAATCCTAAATAAGAAAATATTAAGAATTTAATTAAACTTACTTATTGGTATACATCAAATTTGTTAGAAACATAAATCAATCCGAGCACTAGTATTTTCAGTGATTATTTGAAAAAAGGACACTCACAGTTGCTGACATTTACCGATACTCTTGTCGTCGAAATAGTTTAATTCCCATATTTAATTCAATAAATAAAACAGCAGATTTTTTTTAGTAATTAAATACTTCCAAGCTGCAGATGTTCACTTTAATTAATTAATTAAGTTGGAAGTACATCGATTTTAACACTTTTCAAACGACAAAATATCACTCAAGTACCGTCACATTAGTGAAAACCAACTCCAATTTTTTTTTTTAACGCGTAATGCACGTCCCAAAAGTATTTATGAACACTTTTTAATGTTGTTTTATACTTTTTCGTAATTCACAACTAATTATTTATTTGAAATGCGCTTTGAACCCTGGGGAACATAACTTTCTTTCATAATTATGTTATACGTCTTTACGCATGTCTTCTGAGTCTCGACCCTATGACCAATCAGCGCAAGATCTCGAGCGCGGGAGATTTGAAAGCCGAATTAAAATCGCCTATGTAATACTTTTTTGCATTACAGAGATGCACAACGGGTTGCAGTGTATGCTAAAGTTATGATCATCATATTCCCTATGACTACAATGTAAACGTCCTTACTGTATATGTGAACAAAAAATTGCAATATATTTAAAACAATTAAGGTAAATTGCATTTGAACATGACTATGCTATCTCTCATAATATACGTAGTAGAGAGTTATATTTGGGCGTAAGTGCTTGGAAAATTTCAAAAAATGCAATCGAATAATAATTCGGAATGACAATATTGAAACCTATTAGTTAATAACAAATAATCCTGGAAGACCGATGAATGGTACTGTGGGTCTGAGTACTCACACACCATAGCTGAAGGGTCTACTCTTTTCAGAAGTTGAAGAATGAGAGACCCCCGAGGTGAGCTTTAGCTATAATATATAATATATATGGTAAATATATAACATATAATGTTTTCACACCCACACTACCATTCATGGATCTTACAGGATTATTTGTTATTAATTAATAGGTTTTAATATTGCCATTCTTATTGGTATTTAATCACATTTGTCGAAATTTCCCAAGCAGTTAAGCTGAGTTAAGCCAAAACATAACTCTCCTGCTTATATTACGAGAGACAGCATAGTCATGTTCAAAAGCAATTTACGCTAATTGTTATTAATATATTGCAATCTTGTTTTCACGTATGTATAGTTAAAATATGAAATCATTTATATGATTTTTTGTAAATTTTGTACATTGTTCAGTACAAAGGTGTCACCATCGAAAGTCAAGCAAGGACAGAGTGATGCTACAAAAACACGTTTTTTCATCTTTTCGCGAAGGATATTTTCCAAACCAGTTTTTGTGCATAAACAAATGGAGACTCTCCTTTAGCACAATAAAGTAAGTCTTATCTTGGTATAATCTGTTTTATGTGATTTTTTTACGAGTAAATTAACAAAATATGCAGCTGTTTTGAAGGGGCCTTCGTAACGTGAACGGATATAGTAGACCAGACCAGGCTGCTAAGTTAATAAGAAAGAAAGTGTTTTTTCGATAGGGTGAATTTCTTACTTTCTATAATTTTATATACCATGTAACTATTACGAAATATGTCAAACAAAATTTGCTGATCCAACTCATAACCTTTTTTCATTTTGAATAGCTGATCAGGGCCAGCCCTGGGCCAGAGAAGACCTTCGAGACAGAAAATAGTATTTTTTCTCCTTGGCTTCAGCCTTGAGCTCCTTGAGATCAACACGGGTCCTGGGCTAGACCAGACCGAACTTAGACCTTTTATTTTTCATGGATGGCTTAGCCGCCCCATTCCTTGGCCAGAACAGATGTTTCAGATTAGAAAGTCTAGTTAGTCAAGACTTGTTTCATACTTGGGCCAGATCAGATGTTTCGGGCTAGAAAATCTGCATGAAGCCATTTCATGTAAATAGCAGATAATGATTTGCTAAATCTTGATGACAACGGAAATTGGTTATTTACCTTTTCGTGTAAATATTTAAACAAAAATACACGATGGGTGACAGTATTGTTATACTCACGTACCAGTGTCCAAACTCTTTCGAATTTACCCAAACTAAAGTTTCTTTCTGCGGAAAATAACGTCTGGCATTTTGATTGACTGATTAAAACTATCATAGGTAATGTTTCTTTTAAATAATTATAAGGTTATGTGCTTATTACTAAAAATAACAATTATGTCGCATATAATTTTGGAAAAATAAAAATGATATAACATTGTAATTCGGAAATATAAAAATGATGACAAATGGTAATTCATAAAAATAAAAATTCGAACAAAAATTAATACGGGTAAATAAAAATCAGCTTAATTAGCAAGCGGATAAAAATTAATTAATCATCAAGTAGATCTACATCCTTCCAGAGACAGTAATGTCATCAGCTAATTATACACAAGAGATAATTACAAACGGCAATGGCTTGAGGCTCTTAAAATGACTCGGGTTTCCACCAGATACATAATACATGTACAAGAATGCATTGTTTAGTGTAATATTCTAACCACATAATCTGTAGGTAATTATATCGGCCGGAACATAAAGATTTAAAATAAATTATCTTCTTTTTTGCAGTTTAAAATTGAGTCTTTTGCGCCCGTAAAATGCCACAGGCTAACTTGCTTGCATGCCTGAGTCTTGAAGTAATATATTAAATAATTTAATAATAAAAAGTAAATAATAATACATAAGGGTAATTTTTCGAAAATGTATAATATAATACCTTCCTTTGTGCTGATAAGGAGACCATCTTCTTCGTAATTTACCATCAAAATTTAATGCAGTGTTTGAAATAATAAATAAATAAATACTAATAAATTGAAAAAGTAGACCCTATCGCACCGCGTAAACGGAAAGGATACTCTACAGAGTATTCTCATATTATCCACACAGTATCCCTTCCGTATCATGCAACAGAAACTAAAAAGAAAAAACCAGCAAGATCAACTTTTAAGTTGGTCAAATTCGGATTATACGTTTAAGTTCACACTAGAAAGTCATGGAGTAATCGAAATAGTTTTTTTTAACGGTAAAAAGTTATTAAAAAAAAGACATATAACGCCTGTTGACTGATACTTACAGGTAATGTGTTTCAAGCGTTGCTGTCAACAGACGTTATACGTCTTATATTTTTTTAAACTTTTTACCGTTGCAAAAAAACTATTGAGGTTACTCCGTGACCTTCTAATGGGAATTTCAATGTGGAATCTGAATTTCACCAATTTAAAAGTTGACCTTCTTTTTTTTGAGTTTTTGTTGCATGATGAGGATACTCTGTAGAGTATCCTTTCCGTTCACGCGGTCCGCTAGGGTATATTTCTCAAATACTGCTATAACCTTTGTGAATAATTGTGGTATATTTATTTTTAATCTTCCGTCACACAGGTTTTTTTTGCTTCTGTGACATAGGTGGGTCTCTTATTTTTGGTTGTTCTTTTTTCATCTTAAAAGCTTCAAACAAGTCTGGAAAAGTTCATGTAAACTCCTGGAAGCTTCTACTTCTACATGCTCCAATTGTGTTTAGATTTAAATATGCAACTTTTTAAAATAATAATCTAAATATAAATGAAAACTTGTGAAAATGTAAATTTTGTTAACAAATTAATAACTTTGCAATAAATAAGTAATAAGAAACTGTACTACTGGTTTTTATAAATCAAATAAGAGTACAGTCAATCTGGGTGAGAAAACATTGACCATGAGTTCCCGTCATCCCTCCCCTTGCGGAACGTGGTTAAAACTCAAAAAGTTTTTTGATTTTATCTTCCTCGAAAACGGTGGGTTCCTGTTAAAATCCATAAGAACGAACAATGTTCGGGGCATCATTCCCCACAATTTATCTCCTGGGGACGATGTTGTAGGACCGTAAGTTCTAAAAGAAGGTGGCGCTGAAGACACAAAAAAAGCGTTTTAACGCTACATGACGGCCAAAAAATGTTTTTTGAACTGCACTTAAAATGTAAAAGTTTGTTATCTTTTAAAAAGCTACAAAATTCATCTGAACTTTTTTCTCTACGATGTACCATTTCTGAGTTTAAGCATGTGGAATGTCCAAAAATATGTAAATATAGACTAATGATCAAGCTGAAGTTATTCTAAATGATTTCAAATGCGTTCAGAGAAGGTCGTATAGTTGTACATAATTTTCGAGTAAATTATTCCAGTTGAATAGAAAAGAAATGTGAAAAATAGTCGATTTGCACAACGATTTTGTAATTAATAGTGTCATATTTATAACCCAACAAATCTGAAATAATTATTATTCACTACAAATTCAATTATTAAAAAATTTCGAAAGCGAATTAAGTTTGTAAAAACTTAACACATTACGCAATTGTTTTAATTGTATGAAAGGTATTTGAAGTAACATAGATCATATAGCTGTATTATTTTGGGTGGGTAACTAATTAAAAGAGCTTCTTAAACAATGATACACTTTTTTGTGGAAACATGTAATGTTTATTGATACAAAGATTAAGTGATGAATTCCGGAATAATGAGACTCTCCGTAAAACTTGTCATAGTAAACATTCAGAAACCGGCCACTCGGCCCCAAGGATTGGGACTAAAAATTATCTAAGTCCAAATCTTGTACATTTTAGTTTCCTTCCCAATTATTGGCTCCGAGTGACCGGTTGTTCGTCGGGTGATGAATTTCGACTGGCACATTCAACGCTGCCTTTTGTCACCCAATTACTCAGAAACGGTACATCGTAGAGAAAAAAAAGTTAAAGTCCAATTGGGAGCCTTTTCAGAGATAAAAAACTTCTACATTTAAAGTGCGGTTCAAAAAAAATTTTTTGGCCGTCATACAGCGTTGAAACGCTTTTTTCGTGACTCCAGCGTCAGTTACTTTGGGAACTTACGTTCCTATAGCATCAACCCAATAAGATTAATTGTGGGGAATGATTTCCTAAACATTTTTTGTTGTCATGAATTTTCACAGCAACTCACCGTTTTCGAGAAAAACCAAATCCAAAAACTTTTTAAGTTTGACCATGTTCCGCAATGGAAGGGATGACGGGAACTCATGGTTAAGGTTTTCTCATCTCCCCCAAGCAATTTATGCAAACAAAATTAATGGTAAAATTTTTTCCGCTAAACGCGTTTTTCCGACAGATTGGCTGTACATTACCTGCCGGGAAAATATACCAACTTCTCCTCTTCTGAATCCGGAAGGTCGAAGATGCACGACTGCCGATCGAAAAACTTTGGCGGTCTTCTATTTATACCTCGATCCGAATTTGAGAAAAATTGAAGAAATTGGCGATTTTCATGTTTCGCACGATTCTTAATTTCTTATATCCGTCGATTTGGCGGTTATATTTTTCAGGTGTATAGAATATTGATATTAATACAATTATATACATATTACTAATATATATATATATATATATATAATTATTAATGTTAATATTATAGTGTTATATTCTTTAAAGTAAACTTTCTGATTCTAACAACTTTTCTGGCGGATTTTGAAAAAAAACGAAAAGTTCTGTCAGAATAAGAAAGAGAATTATTGAATTATAAGACTAAATTTTAATAAATACTATTCAAGGATAAGTTAAATAATATTTCTTTGTCTGAGTTAGCTCTAAAAATATCTCAAAAGCGAAACTTTCAAATTTAACTTTGTCATTAAATATAAATGAATAATATCCACATAATAATAATGTTCATTATTTTTTTAAATGACTATTTCTCAAAGATTCAAAGGCTGAAAGACTAACAAATTTAAAAGCCTTTGACTCGAGTACATTTAATTTTTTTTTAATTTCTTGCAATTATCATTTATT
>JAAAKG020145955.1:0-10774 GCA_010014905.2 Druon quercuslanigerum
CTGCTCGACGGTGTGAGGGGAAGCCGCGTAGTGGGGGAACGGTACCCAGGTAGCTAGTGCGGAATTGTCCATCGCCCTCGACCCCAGCCATGCCAGCAATAACCGAATCTATCTGCGTCGACCTTTTTTCATCTAATTCTCTAGATCCAGGGTGACACTCTCCCGTCTGCATGCACTCACGGCTTAATGCCCAAAGTAACCTGGGAAATAAGACGAATTTCATTTTAGATTAATAACTACACTTTTACTAAAAATAAGAAAAATGCTATATCTATTGGTTGATGTATCATAAAAACGAAGGAATTGTTATAATACATGAAATTCTTTTTATTATCTTACAATTACCAGACTCCCGTTAAAAATAATCGATCTTTGGATAATTGTAGTTTTCAATTGTTTGCAATACGCCGACCAGTAGATATAGAATTTATCTGATTTTGAGTAAATGTATCGTTATTGATTATAAATGAAATAAGTCTACTTTCCCAGGTTATTGTACTGAAAATTCAACAACTGTGTGGAAAAGTTATATAATTTTGTTGTTATATAATCAACTGCCTTAAGAAAATGATGAAAATTCGTTTCTGCTGCTTAATAATCAATCTTTCTTGGTTGAAAGTTCACGTTTTTTGTTGAAAATGCAGATTCATGTATATTGCAGAAACTTCGTATTTTTTGGTAGAAAACTGACATCTTGTTTAAAAATTTACGTTTTTGGTTGAAAATTCGTATATTTTATTGAAAATTCTTTCTTTTTTTTGGAAATGTTCACTTTCTTGGTCCAAACAATAACTGTTTAGTTAAACAGTAATAATATGTTTTCTTGAGTATTCAGCTATTTTTTAAATATTCGCCTTTTGGTAGAAATATTAACTATTACATTTTTCGTCAAGAATTCATTTTGTTGTTTTTATGGATTCAACTACGTGGTGGAAAGTTGAACTAGTTCGTTAAGAATTTAATTTATTGGGTTAAAAATTTAACATGAGAGCTGAAAATTCATATTTTTTAATAGAAATATTTTATTAAAAAATCTTGTTTGTTTGCAAATTAATAGTATTAACCAAAAATTTGACTATTAAATGTTTGTTTGAAAACTGAACATTTTTATTTCGTGATTAAAAATTCATCTATTTTATTAACAATACTTCTTTCTTATTTTTGAAAACTACTGATTTTGACTACTACACTCCCGATAAAAATTATCGGTCGGCGGTTAACCGTAGCTTTTAATCGTTTGCAACGGTTTTATCCGACCCCAGATGTTTATTAATTAATTCAGCAATAGAATAATCAAATTTTTCTTGTGCACCGAACCGTTACGAAAATTTAAAAGTTCATATCATAAACGATATACCTATAAAAGAAAAAGAGCACTTGGTGTGTCATTTGATTTTAGTGAATTCAAATAAAGAAGCGACAAATATTGAAAAAAATAAATCAGATAGAACTACTTAAATCGTTTTATCTCAGAAACATGGAAAGCCTTTAAAAATTTCTTTGACTGAACAGCAATCAGATAAGAAAAAACGGAAGCGTGTTTCTGCTGAAGATGTTTTAAAAATTGGAACAATTATACGCTTTCAACGAATAAAGTACATGGTATCACAGCAGCTTTTCGGGTCGCTACGAATGATAGAAAATTACTTCAACCAGATTTAAAACCAAAAATTAAAAACTTTGAACCACTCCCTTGATATGTATTTCAGTATGAGAGTGTGATGTGATCAACACTAAAAATAACGAGACCGCAACTACTACAGCGACTTTAGTGTTTTGGAATTATGTAAAAGGATTATTTCAATTTGTTAAAGAAAAAAAGGAAGTTCATTAAATTCATTTGAAATTCGGAAATAGATAGTGGAATATACACAAGAAAAATATGAAAACGTTCGATTGATGTGGTCACTCTTAAAATTGAAGGATTTAAAAGGGACAATAGCAACTGATTTAAAACTTGTCAACGTATTAACGGGTATCATGTAACACACAAGCAGTTTTCCTTGCACGTGGTTTACTGCATCAAAATATAAATTAAACACGTGGAGAGAATACGTAACTGTTAGAAATTGTACAAAAATTGTATAAATACTCCTATGATTTTCTCAGAAAACTTTACCCCAGAAATATTAGGAATAATTTCACCACCAGAACTACATCTGATACTAGGGGTTGTGAACAAAATGTATAAGCACATACAATACTCGCTTTGATCCCACTACCGACTTTTTAAAAAATGTTGACATTCAATGTAACCAATTTAATAAGTTAGTTTCAATTTATCAATGGCTATCAATTCTAGAAAAAAAATGCAACCCAAATCATTTTATATGGAATTACTTACATGCTTTTTCAGTCCAGAGTACACCATTTTTTATTTTCTTATGAATAAAACTTTTAATAAACCATACAAATTTTAAGATTAGTATGTAAAATAAACGTAATAACCTCCTAATGTTTTTTGCTACATGTTTCCTCAACTGTCAAATTTTGACATTGCCTTCTTTGAACAGATTCGATTTTCTAAACCAATCAGATATGAGGGTAAACCCCAGTGGAAGAAAGATTTTTAATGGGGGGGGGGGGGCTCACATAACGCTAATCCCAGTCCCATCCTCTCGCGATAAGTGGGAAGGTAATGTACTGACTTGAAAACTTGAAAACTTGGAATTTGAAAATGAGAGTCTCCAATAGACTAGTATGTGTAATGTTACTCGCGAGTTTGTACGTGGGATCCCATCGTTCGGAGGTAATTTTTTCTGGCAGATTTCAGGGAGAACCTGTTATTAGACAGGTGTATTACCCAGGATTCCATCAGGTATCGACGCAAGCTATCCATGGCTTGGATTGACTTTCGAAAGGCATTCGATAACACGAACAAAGAACTACTTATCAAGATCCTTGAGTGCCTGGAGATGCATTTAAAAGTAGTGAGACATATGAAAGGTTATGCTCTTATGGCGGACAAGATTTGTCATCACATCTGACAAAAGACCAATGACTACCAGCTATGCCACATATAAGAGGGGGGTTTTCCAAGGAGATTCTCTAGGTCCGATACTTTTCTGCATCTCCCTCTTGCCTCTATCTATTGAGCTCCGAGGCAAAAGCTCTGGACACCTATGTGGCCCGTCGAATAGAAAAGAGTTCAAGGTCAACCACCTTTTATACATGGACGACTTTAAACTCTTTGTCTCTTCAAAAGTGAACATTAAAATTCTTGTGGCGACCTTCAATGGGTACTCTAAAGCAATTGGCATGAGCTTTATACTGGACAAGTGTGCCTGCGTCCATCTACACAAAGGGCGACTAGACAATACGTCATGACGGGGCAATCAGGATCTTCAACTGATAATAAAGTATGATATGAATGTCTTGGAATATCGTAGGCAGGAACCCAAGACGCGCATGTGTTAGAAAGGACCCTTGAAAAAAGGTATCGCCAAATTATCAGCAAAAATTGGGCTTCAAAATTATCTGCGAAGAATAAGACACAGGCGACCAATATTCTAGCCGATCCTATACTCATCTACACGTTTGGTGCAGGAAAATCGAACATCTATGAGTTGAAGCAACTTGACCGAAACACACACAAGATGAGGACAATCCATCGAAGTCATAATTCTAGATCTTCCGTACCTCGTATGTACCTCGCTCGAGATAAAAGGGGTAGAGGTTAGCTAAGCTTGGAGTATCTTTATTGAAGAACGGTTCTATCTACAGCCTACGAAGTTCTAAATATCACAGATTCTCTTATGCGACTCGTATATCAACATGAAGTCGTCAAAGCTGCGGCGTTCCTATACCGTGCCGCAGATAGTGCCGGAGAGGAGATTGGTCTCCCATTTGATTCCAGCTACGCTACAAATGGTCTAGCATTATTAACACCTTTGGCGCTCCCAGGTGATAAAGTTACATATAATTTATATATAGTGGACAAAACACTGACATTTTTCATTTGTTTTACAGAGAAAAGTTCATAGGACAAATTAAAAATATCTTTATCTTATTCCACTACATATAAACTATATATAACTTTTTCACCTTGTGTTCATAAGCCGTGTACATGAAGCAGAACATTCACTTCTACTAAAAGAACATGCTGACAAGCCCCTTCGTGGCATATTCTACGGCATTGTACGTAGAGAAGACCTATCAATGGGTCTGTCCAACATGTTTCTCAAATATGCTAAATTGAGCAAGAGCCAGAAAAACTTGGACATGCTCTCAGTGCTTGCTCTATGGTGTTAATTTGATGCCCGTTTACCGTTCGCCTAGGGGGAACTGGAATTTCTCATTCTCCACCACTCAACGTATCAGTGCTGCAAAGCCTGATATTGTCCTCCAAGATCTGAATATCAGGATAATTTACTTTATTGAATTCTCTGCACCAGCCGTTGGTAATATTACGGCGAAGGAGGAACAAAAATCGGCGAAATATCAAGCTTTGCTTTTCGAAATGAGCAGGCTGTACTAAGGCTACAAAGCCCATTTTGTAATTCTCGTAATCGGCTGCCATGGAGGTATGAAACCTTCATTTCGTAGCCAACTTAACGAACCTCTGGCTTGCCAGTGTCAGGCTCAGTCCATCGCGAGTCTGATGTAAAAGGCTGTTCTTCTGGGTTCACTTCACCTGGTGCATCAACACTGTTCCTTATAACATTGTACAAAGGTTGGTAGCCCTAAAAAGTATGCAAAGGTGAAACCTTCATCTTAAACACGTTTTGTCCGGATTGGTTGCTTTAGGAAACCATGATCGTAATTTCTGGAACCTACAACTTCTCTAAAATAATTTCTCTTTTCCTTCTTGCATCATACACTAGTTGGAACGCAAATATTTTTTAATGTGTAAATATTTGTATGTTATACTAATTGCATTACCACCAATCAGTGCTTGTAAGTACTGTACTTCAATGATCCTTTCATCACCCTGCAAATAAATATTTAATATTTTATAATATAATATTTTAATATATGAAATATTTGTTCATAAAGTTGCTGGATTGAACATGGAGTCTCATGACAACATGTTATACTTCCACACATAACGAATTTTAATGGCCTGGATATTTGTACAATTTTGTGAGAAAACGTCGAATATGAAAGTTTAAATCTTCCTGCACACATACATATAAGTAAATATATGTGTCGCCGCGAAATTAGCGCACTTATGTTAAGATAAACACAACCTTCTCGGTCTCGATGGCTAAGTGAATTTCCGCTATATAGGCTGAGAAACAGTACCCGGCAACGTCACATGGACGATTATTATTGCTAGATTTGCAAAGGAAATTTTATTTAGCATCTTTTTCATAATGGGAAAAAGTTATAACTTTCTTCGTTTTTAGTATAGGTATAACCATAGCTGGTAGATTACTTGTAGTTAAATATTTTCAGAATGTTTACGTAAATTGACCTACCTGTTTATGAAGTATGAAGGTTTTATTGTTTTTCGCGGTGCAATAAGGTTAAAATTGTAGCGACGCAGCGTACAGCAATTTTAGCATTCATGCAGGTATAGACGTAGAAAATTGTGTTCCACCACATTTACATGAATTATTCGACTTTTTTCTTTATTTTACAGAGAACATTTTTTTATTTATGGCATAACTATATTCTTTTTCGTTTAACATTAATAGAAAAAGACCCATTGCAAAGATTTTGGAAATATAAAAGTTCATAGAATGTAGTTGCGATAATCGAAGGGTTACCATACAAAACAAGATAAACTTTTTTTAAATACAAATCGACTTAATTAAAATTAATGAGTAGGAAGTATAATAAACTTCAAAAAATGACACAAACTTGATTCAATTTTCAATATTTTTATTTAATTTAAACTTCAAATTATTTTTTTAAATCTTCAATTTATATAAAAAGTTCATGGCAGCGACTAACATCTTCCACGCCAAGGTCAAGATAACAGCCTGTCGCGCCGCTGCGAATTCAATCTCGCGGCACCACGCAAAACAATAAAACCCTCTTACTTCATAATAACGGAAAGGTCAATTGAAGTAAAATTTTACAGAAAACTTCTACGGTTTACTTTAAACATTTCATCCGCTGGAAGTTTTTTGCTGCTTAAACTTACATCGATAGACTTTGCGACTCCAAATATTTAAAGGTTCTTTGCGAAATTACCCAAAAAAAGGTTAATAACTTTTTTGCATAAAAATTACTGTAAACTTCTATTACATCACAAGCTGTAACATAGTTTAATACATAATACCTCAAAATTTAAACTGAAAACTCGAGATAGCTTGTTATTTAGAGTATTGTTTCAGTGGCTGTTTGTGCTGATTTCGGTCCCTAAACGACACTGAGAGTGATGCGACAGTCATTTAATGGTCCTATTCCCTGCTGATGAAAGGGCACAGAAAGAGGCAATGAAAAAACACTGGCGAATGGTACCGGGTGGGCAGAGTTATTTAAATAGTTGGCCGTCACCAACCCGATTCCCTTTTTAGAATTTTCTTCATATTATTAACACTTTTGTTTAAATTATGAATTTTCTCATTGTACACATCTTATAATTATAACCTATATACCAGGGGTCACCACAATCCACAGGTGCAGCTGGGCCCAGGATCGCTTGACCTTTTTGAACATCTACCGATTTTTTTCGACAGGAAACTGAGATACAATTTATGACCCCACACAAAAAAAATTCAGTTGGACGAGCTCGGTTCTAAAATTTGAACCTCGAGGACCATTTTTTCTGGTTAAAATTTTAAACTAAAGTAAGTGTGAATAGTTGTTTACAAATGAATCTTTGCCACACTAATAATGCAAATCTTGTATACAATTTTATTATTAAAAATTCAAAGCTAATTAAACAGATTAAAATTGAATTATTAAAAAAATGTAACTTTTAAATAAAAATAACTTTCAATTCGATGCGATTCAAGTTTTAAAGTTTCCAATTGTAAACTTATACATTTCTTTACAAAAAAAAAATAATCCCAAATAAATTAAAAGCATTAAGAACTAAAAATTTGTTTTTTTTTTAATTGTTTTCATTTTTAATTTTAATTTTTGTTTAATTTTTCCGAAAATTCTGTTAAGACTAAAAACCCGTTTTTCGGTTTTTGTTGAAAATTTAATTATCCGGTTTTCATGTTTATTAGAAAATCAATTTTTTAACTAACAATCAACTATTTTCTTTAAACTTCATATTTGTTGGTTAAATCGAACTGCGTTTTTATTTTCAATCACAATATTTTGTTGTTGAAATATCAACTATTACACTTTTCGTCGAATATTCATTTTTGTAGGTTGAATGTTCAACGTGGAACTAATATAATTGACTAAATTTAATTATTTTGTCGAAAATTCAACTGTTTGTGGTAAAAATTGATATGTTTTTATTTCAAAATGAAACTTTTTTTTGTTAAAAAAATGTAATGCAAAAAATAGCATGAAAAATAATTAAGTTAAATTTTGAATAATATCACATCAATTTTTTAAATTATTTAGTAGATAAATATATGTAATTTGTCAAAAATTCGCCCTTTTTGATTGAAATTTATTCTTCTTGTTTGAAAATTCAAGTGTTTTGTTGAAAGTTGATGTAATTTGTTCAAAATTTACCTTTTTTATAGAAAATTGATCTTCTTAGTTGAAAATTCAAATATTTTCAAATTAAAAAAAAACAACACTTAGACATACTATTATCTTTATTAAACATAGTACTATATTATAGAAGCAATTATTTTCGTAAGTGTCAAAGTATATAAAAATAATAAATTCATAACCATAGAAAATTACATACATAGGATTTAAGGTAAAAAAATGATAAAAATTCGAAAAAATTTTCTTTGGTATTTAGTCGGATATCCTTTAGAATTAAAAACTTTATATAGCCTATTTGGCATTGAAACTACCAATGTTTTCGTCATTTCGGTGCTTATTTTGTACCACTCCTCTTCCAAGACACGTTTAAACTCATTTTTATTACTTATTTTGTGTTTTTTCACGCGTGTTTCCAATTCATCCCACAGATTTTCGATTGGATTGAGGTCGGGAGACTGCGGAGGTGTTTCAAGTATATAAGGAACATTAAATATAATAAATTGCTGAGATAAATAAGTTAAAATAATATCAGGACTATTATTTTTAATTGCTTTATTTTATGGGGATATAATTGTTTATGTAAATATAATAATTATAAAATTAAGACATATTTTTGATAAACTTAAATTTTAATTTAAAAATAAAATTTTTAATTATTCATAAACAAATTGATTTTTAGTTCATTAAAGTGGTGAGTAAAAAATATTAAAATTACATTGAATATTTCATTTAATATTATTAAAATAACAAAAACATTGACAATTTTATTTCGTAATTCTCAATTTTAGCGTACAGTTTCTAATATAATGTGAGGTCTCGATTTTAAGGGTTCCAAGGGGCTCAAAAAAGGTAAAGGATTTTCACAATTCTGGGTCGGAGCCCAGTAGATCCGACCTACTGGCCTGGGATCGCTAGTATATACAAGATCTACTTTTGGAGACCCCTGCTATATACTAATATACTATTTTAGAGTTGAACTAAAAAATGATGTCTGTTTTGGCATCTCTCATTCAATTTACGAGATACGTTATATTTAGTCTATTTTAAACATTAAAAAAAAGTTAGATATCTGAAATAATCGAAACCCATAGATTCTGAATTTATAACCTTCTCAGAGATAATTTCAAAATTTTTCAAATTTTAATTTTTGATTTTTAATTACCTTCAGCTGGTGTACTTGGTAGCCTAGACGCAGGTAAAAGGGTAACTTCTGCTAACACTTAAAACCAGAATCTGAGTAGCTTTAAACGAGCAGCACAGGAACGGCACTGGGCAGCGCCTTTACATCGGCAGGGTACGGTGTATTATTATAGGAATAGTGAAGTCATGAACAATATTCTTTAGTGTGCTTTGAGGGCGTAATTTTCTTCATTATATGACACTTTTTTGTGCTTCTAATTTAATATTTATCATTTTATGATAAAAATAGTAAAATATTGTACTACTTTTCTAAAGTAGCAATAAATATTATTTGAACAGAAAGTTCCTTATAGGCACAAAAATTTGCCGGACTAAAACTTTAAAAACGGCAAAATTTGGCGGATCAACAATTGTCCCTCACAGATATAGGATACACTGGGATATCCCTTTTGATTCCTTTTACCTCCCAGCTTGTCCCAAGGATAACCCGTTGGATATCCCGTAAGGCGGAAATTGGCACATCCCAGGGATACCCATGATGTCACTGGGACGTTTACGGGATTTTCATATGTCCCAAGTAGGATATAAACTGATTTACTATACCCTACTTGGGACATTTGCATATCCCGTAAACGTCCCAGGGATATCCAAATTTCCACCTTGCAGGATATCCGACGGATTATCCCTGGGATATCCTTGGGACAACCTGGGAGATAAATGGGATCAAGTGGGATATCCCGGTATACCCTATTCCTGTGAGGAGTTGGTTCTTTATTTTGGTAGCGTATGGTATATAATTTAATCTTTGAAAATAATTTCCGACAAATGTCCACCGCGACTACGTTTAACAGATCTCATTCGCTTAGCCCAATTTTTGGTCACTTTTTCGAGAACGACTGGAAAAATTTCACGAATAACGCGCCAATCGACATTACCCTTTTTCAATGAGATTCGTCTATCTAACATTGTCTTCAATAAATCGATAGTTTCAACGGCCGTATGACTTGTTGCGGTTGATATTTGTCGAAAATTATTTTCAAAGATTAAATTTCGTACCATACGCTACTAAAATAAACAAACAATTATTGTCAACGAATTTGTGTGTACTTTATTTCAATTAAAAAACAAACAAGGTTAAAAAAACACCCTTGAGCATTATGAGCATACATACAGTAAGTAAACGGTTCCAAAAATATGACTTTTAAATAATGTATTTACCTGTTGCAGAATTGACAGTAAAAGTGGTAGAATCCTCATCACTAGGTGCAATTACAGCCCCAGCTAAATAAATGGAACATCTTGGCTTTTGGTTCTTCTCAGTTTCACTGAGAAAATAATGCAATTCTCCGGTTTCTGGACTCAAAATAAACCAACGATACTGCCATCCTTTCATAGCATTTGTGTACTTGTGCAGCAAACCCTCATAAGGGTATCTCGTTTGTCCACTCATCATTTATATCACAAGAAAGAAATCACTATATTCTGAATATTAATTTCGCTTTCTTCATAGAAAATTTTTTAATTTTAAATATTTGGCCTTTAGCTAACTTTTACTGTGTGTGCTGAAAATTTTCACGACTCACGTCAAATCAACTTGCATGATTACCAGTTCTTTGAAATTTCACATCGCTAATATTTTCTGAGTCACTCTACATTCACATATCATAAGCATTAAAAGGGCAAGATTTATGATATCAGCACGCAGTTTATTGGGTTTTTAAATAATTTTGTTGGTTTTGAATTTAATTTAAATCATGCAATGGCGCAAGTTTTTTAGAGGTTAGAGTTGTTCCAGCAGACGACAAATTGTTAAGTCTTAACAGTCAAAGATATTATAAGCCTAGATAGGGCACGGGGTATAGTTCGAGGAACTAATTGTAGACGGCGCTCCCGGCGAAAATTGCCCGATCCTCCCATGCCTCTCCCCCCGTAGATTACGCCATGCAACTTCTTTGTCACCGCACTCTTCTCCAACCAAACTAGTGCAAACTAGTCAGTCGAATAGCCCGTACTCAGTCGGTACATACTTAAAAATATAAAATAAAAATTTTATTTTAAATAT
>JAAAKG020145956.1:0-10774 GCA_010014905.2 Druon quercuslanigerum
ACAAATAATTTTCATTTAAAATTATATTTTCGGTAAAACACTCTATATAACACTCCAATATAGACTGTTTTACCAAAAATATAATTTTAAAAGAAAATTATTTGTCTTAAAAAATCAAAATTATAATTTTGAACAACTTCAGGTTACGTTAATGTTTTTGCGAAAAATATCAAAAAATCATACGATGTTTCAGATTACAATTATTCTGCAGATTATCATTTAGAATCATTAAATGCGCCATTTTTGGTTTTGTTGGCGGCTTATATCGGAAGGAGGTACTTTTAATGCGAAATTATTGGATTTCGAAGGAGATTAAAATTTTTGAACAATTTTAGATTTTTTTATTGGAAATTGGTATCGATTTCAAAGAAAATTCACAATTTAGGTACTATTTTAAGTTATGTTAGATATTCTAAATTATTTTTGTGGTGACAGTATATAACTGTTTATTGCAAAAAAATGGTTAAAAAATGAAATACACACTTTAATAAAATTTTAAATAAGTTTTTGGATAAATTTTAGTTAAAATTTCAACGTAATAATAGTTTTTGCCAATATTTTATGATGTATATTTCCTCAAGTTATTAGCAATAAATAAAAAAAAAATATTTTTTTATTATTTTCAGCAAAAATTACCTGATATCGCAATATTCAATGTTATTTTGATTTTCTCGAAACAGGATAAATATTTTGTTTTCAACATTTTTTATTCTAATCTACCATTCCAATATCTAGAGAGTGAGTTTTTATTTTTGCAAAAAATAGAACATTCGATTTTTAATCGCTGTCCAAAGGCGCTTTTGAAAACTGATGAAACCTTACTTGTAAATTTTTTTGGTTGCAATCTGCAGCTGAGTAAATATTTCTTGGTTTTAACTTCATCTTCTAGGTTCAAAAATTCATCTCTTTGGCTAGAAAAATGCCACTTTTTTGTTACATTTTACATAATATAACATTTTTTTTACATAGCATAACATTTTTTCATCAAAATTTTTGTGTTTCAATTGTGCAAAACTTCGGCTTGTGAGTGGGTTTTTGTTTGATAAATTAATTTTGATTTCGAGCTCACAGACTAGTTTTTCACTCTCCTGAAAAATTCTATGAAATACGCCAATTTTGTATTAATGTTAATTTTATATTTTATTTTAAAAACTGCTTGAAACCAAAAAACAATATATTCGCGCGAGTTAATTTTATAGTATAATAAAATACATAACACGCTAATTTAAAATGAAATAAAAAATGGTCTTGAAAAATAGTGGATATTACTGATTATTATTCCAAAACGATGGCCCTCGCCAGTGGATTTATTTATTCAGTAAAAAATTACATAAATTCCTCGTCATCGACCTGGTTAAAAATTCTTTAACAATTTTTTTTTACGATTCTTATACGTTCTATAAAGAACTATTTTCCAATTAAAGACAATATTATCTGAGCAATCCCACGCAAATTCTCTATAACATTTCACGTTCTTGTTGTTCAGCAACGGAGACCTTCACGTAACACAGGTGCGATTGTAATTCTAGTCACGATTCCCGTACCCGTGAAATGCGTCATGAAAGGGAATTAAAGAAATTTAAAGTCCTTTCTTTCGAGATTATCTCTTGTAAAAAGATTCCTGAAAACAGATTTTTAGAATTTGCACAAAAAAGTGCTTACATTCCTTCTTTTATTGTCCAAAATGTGAAAAATGAGATACTTATAGATATTTCTTTTGGGTTAATTTTTCTTTTGTTAATTAAGTGTCAGGAAGTTATTTTAAGCAAATTTCCGCTTATTTGAAAATTTATCATTACCCTGGGGCATTTTTCTATCTAATCCACTACTGTGCACACATACTTATCTCGCACGATGGCGACCTTATCACCGTCGCCAGATATTATGTTAACAGGCTTCGAAGGAATTACTTATACATTATACCTGAGTGATTCTCACAAAGGTTTTTCGCACATACAGAGTGCATATTTTAGAAGATAGCAAAAGAAAATATGTTAGTCTCTTCTTAATAGTTTTTTTTAATTTTATAAGGGCCGTGATAAATTATGTAAAGTCTTTTTTCTCTTGATGGGGGGAGGGGGTCAACGAATTGTTAAATATCGTTTGACATAGAGGAGTGGGTTACGTTGTCATAAACATTTTTTACGTTAGATATTGTCACGTAAGCGTATAACTAAAAAACAAAACAATTTTGTAGAAAATACCTTCTTGGATGGAAAATTAAACTATTTTGTTCAAAATTAGGTGTTGTTTTTTTTGGGAAATTAATTGTCATTTCATTTTTTTAGAAAGTTGATATCTTTTCGTTTACAATTCAACCATTTTATTGAAAATTTATGTATTTTGTTGAAAATTCGTGTTTTGTTTGTAGAAAATAATTACTTTTGATTAAAAATTCGAACATTTGATTAAAAATGTATCATCCTTGTTGAAACTTCAGTTTCAAAAAATATGTTTTAGTTGAGAATTCAACTGTTTTGTTGAAAATACGTCTCTTTTATTGAATTAACTGTTTTTAAAAATAAAGATGAAAATTGTGTTTCTTCTTTTCGGTTAAAAAGTAATATGTTTAAGTAGAGAATTCAAGTAAATATTTGAAAATTGGTATTTTTTTAGATTTTTGATTTTTGATTTAATTGAACTATTTTTGCTCTTAAATAGAAATATGCTTTGTTTGAAATATTAGTTATTACTTTTATCGTTAAAAATTAATTTTTTTAGGTTGAAAATTTAACCATTTCTTTAAAAATGACCAGTGTTTCGTTGAAAATTAATTTTATTGTTAAAAACTCATATTTCAGGTTGAAAATTAAATTGTTTTATTAAAAACTCATTTTTGGCGGAAAAATTGATTTTTTTGGTAGAAAATTTAATTATTTGGAAAAAAGATGAACTGTTCTGTAGTGAGCCTGTCTTTTGGCATTTAAAATTTTGTTTAAAAACTGATTTTTTCAAATAAAAAATTTAACTCTTTGATTGAAAATTCATAAAATTCGTTTTATTAAAATTCTTCTTTTTTGACAGAAAATTAATCCTGTTGGTTCCAAATGCAATTGTTTTGTTGAAAAAAATCTGTTGCAGTTGAAAATTCAACTGTTTTGTTCAAACTTCGTCGTTTTTTGTTAGTTCGACTGTTTTAAAATTAAAATTAAAATCTATTTTTAGTAGAAATATCAACTAATAAATTTTTCGTTAAAAATTTTGTTATAGAAAATTTAGATATTTTCTCGAAACATTGTTTTTCGTCGTAGAAAAACGTTTGGGTTAAAACTGCAACTGTTTGTTTGGAAATTAATGAAATTAATTAAAATTAATGAAGTATCTGGTTAAAAATTCATCTTTTTTTATTAAAATTTAAACTGCTCTGTTAAAAATCCTTTTTTTGGGAGGGGGAGGATAAAAACTAAATTTTTTATCTAAAAATTTAACAATTTCAACTATTTGCTATTAATATCAACTGTTTTAAAGAAAAATATGTTTTCCTAAATTGAAATTGAATTTTTTTCGTATTTTTTGGTAGAAATTATTCTTCTTGGCCGGAAATTATTTTTTAAAATTTAAAAATGAATCTTTTTGGTTCAAAATTTAACCGTTTTGGTCGAAAACTAATAAACTTTTTTTGGTTGAATATTCGCCTATTTTATTCAAGATTAATTTTTTAAACTTATATCAAACATTTTTGTTAAAAATTTAAATGTTTAGTTAAAAAACCAATTTTGTTGTTAAAAACGAATATTTTCGAGTTTAATATTCAATTAATATGTAGAAAACTCACCTTTAATTCGGGAAATTGAATAATTTGGTACAAAATACAATTACTGTTATATAGTTGACCTTTTTTGTAGAAAATACGTTTTCTAAAATTAACATTATATTTCTTTTAATGGAAATTAAACTACTACATGTTTTGTTTAAATATGATTTTTGTTTTATTTAAAAACTGCATTTTTTTCATTATTTGTGTAATTTGTTAAAAAAATTTCTTTTTGGTAGAAAATTAATGTTCTTGGTTAAGTTCACCTATCTAGTTACAAATTTATGCCTTTTTCTTAAAAAATCATATTTTTGTAGAAAATAAATCTTCATGTATATTAAAGTATGTAATGCTTTCACGATGATTTATTTTTATAAAAAGAAACATTTCGGGTTGCAATTCTTCTTTTTGATAGAAAATTAAACTTCTCGGTTGAAAATTTATCTTTTTCTATTAAAATTTAAACTAATCTGTTTAAATTCCTTTTTTGGGAGGGGGGAGATTAAAAACTAAATTTTTTAGCTAAAAATTTAACAATTTGGTCAAAAATTCAACCGTTTAGTTTTAATTTTATTGTTGAAAAATCATATTTTCGGGTTGAAAATTTAACTATTTGCTAGTAATATCAACTGTTTTAAAGAAAAACACATTTTTCTAAATTGCAATTGATTTTTTGTTGTATTTTTGGTAGAAATTAATCTTCTTGGCCAGAAATTATTTTTTTTTTTTAAATTAATCTTTTTGGGTCAAAATTTCATCATTTTGGTCGAAAAGTAAAATAAACTTTTTTTGGCTGAAGATTCGCCTATTTTAATCAAGATTAATTTCTTCAACTTATATCAAACATTTTTGATAATAATTTAAATGTTTGGTTAAAAATTAATTTTATTGTTAAAAACGATATTTGAGAGTTGAATATTCAATTAATATTATATTTCTTTTAATGGAAATTGAACAACTACATGTTTTGTTTGAAATTTATTTTTTTTTTCGTTTAAAAGCCTAAATTTTTTTTCAATATTAGTGTAATTTGTTGGAAAAAATTTATTTTTGGTAGAAAATTAATGTTCTTGGTTAAAAATTTATCTTTTTGGTTGAAATTCAACTTATTGGTTGAAAATTTGACATTTTGGATAAATATTATTTCATTCACTGAAAAATATTTGTTGTTTGAATATTCCTCTTATTTATTTGAAAATTCCTCTTCTTTATTTGAAAATTTATCTTCTTTGATAAAAAGTTCATATATTTTTATTAAAAATTCTACTACTTGATTTAAAAGTTGAACCACTTTGTTAATTCAGAAAAAAGCAAGATTTGCCAAACCCCGCAATCCCCAAATCGTCTTACGTAATTGTTGGATGACCTCCAAACAAGGGGGGGGGGGCGTGGTTAAAAAAAATTGCGTCCCTGAATGAATAAACGTACGTGTATCAATAAAAAAAGGAAAAGAACGAATATTTCTTTTGTTCACTTGCAAATTTGATTAGTTTAGACTTGACTTTGTCGTGTTGTACTTTGCTCATCTTTGTTATTGCATTTTTTGAGATATTAAATGTATGCTACTTATTTGTGCAGATTTTCTTTTCAGTAAGGTGTAAATTTTTATCATTTAAAATTTCAAATAAGAATATTATAGCATACGATGCTTGCAGTGTTAACTGATTTCCTTTGAATATTAAAGCAGATGGTCAGAGAGCCGCGATATCGATTCACGATAAAAGAAATATTTGATAAGTAGAAGAGGCCTTTGTGGCCTACTCATACCCACACTGAAAAAAAAAACATTATTTGAATAAAAGAAAATTGCTTTGATTCAAAGAAATGACAAGGCAGGATATGACAGAAGAAATATTTCTTTAGTTTAAAGAAATTTTTTTGTTTGGGTCTAAGGCACGCAATGGAATGCAATTAAATATAACGCGGACTGAGTAAAACATTTTTTAATTAAATGTATAATTTATTGGATGAAATAAGTGTATTTTAAGTTGAAAAGAATATTTTTTTCTGACAAATAAATGCTATTTAATGGAAATAAATAGACTTGAGAAACAATTTCTATTCTGAGACTATTATATATACACTCTGCGCACCTGGTGGTATTTGTCCGGAACTACTCAGCACGGGTCAAAAATTTTATTTTTTAAAATGCCGAAACATTTTAAAAGAAATATCTCACATTCTCAGGTAAAATTTTATTTCTTTGTTTCCAAGAAATTGTGCTCAAAGAAATTATTTCTTTGAATTAATGCACGAATTTGTTTCCTTTAAACAACATTCAGGATAACTTTTAATAAGCGATTTTCTTGTCTTAAACAATTAGAATAAAAAATGCATTTATTTGGATACAAGAATTTTTTAAATCTAGAGTATTCATTACAGTAAAGGGAAACCCGCATGGAGAAAATGATAATTAAAGTTATTGCAGGAATTAATCAATAGTATCGATAACACATTATTATATAAGTAATAGAAATGAATTATAAACATTTTATCTTTAATCCTGGTGATCGTTAAAAAAACAGGAAAAAAAAACAGTCTTGTCACATGACAAACAATGTGCAATTCTTAAAAAAAAATTCTCTGATCATCTTTGGTGCACGGATAAATTTTACAGAAAACGTTTTTCTTATTTTTTCCCCTATTTAAAAAATTAATATTTTTCCTATCATAAAATCTTGCTCTTTTTCCCTTTTTCTCGGTTTTTAGCTTATTTGCGAACTGAATATTGCTGAGTACTGTTTGGTTAGAAATTTAACTGCTTTGTTACAATTTTATTTATTTTGCTTGAAAACGCAACTATTTGGTTCTTAATGCAATTGTTTGTTTGAAAATTAATTTTTTAATTGAAAATTCAAATATTTGGTTGAAAATGTCATTTTTTGTTTTAAAATTCATCTGCTTTGTGCATTTTTTTTCGTTTCGGCTTGAAAATTTAACAATTTGATTGGCTTTTCTCATGTTTGGCTGAAAAATCTTTTTTATTTGAAACTTCACCCTGTGGGTACAATTTTAATTAGAAGTTCATCTCTAGATTAAAATTTAATTATTATTATTTTTTTAGCTGAATCATTTTATAGAAATTTTGTTTCTCTTAGTAGAGAACTCGTATTTTTTGGCAGTAAATTCATCTATTTAGTTAAAAATTCAACTATTTTGTAGAATTTTGAATAATTTGGTTGAACTATTTTCGTTTTTTGACTGAGGATTCTTCGTTGGGTTAAACTTTTTTTTTGAAAGTTCATCTCTTTTTTTATAAACTTAATCATTTTTTAAAATAAAAATAGAACTGTTTACATGAATTTGGAACGACTACTAAATGCAACTATTTGGTTAAAAAGAATTTTTTTGTCTTTGATAACACTACTCTTTTTTGTGTTTTTTGTTCAAAAATCTAATCATGTTGTTGAAAACTTGTCTTTTGGGTTAAAAATTCCATTGTTGTTGTAGAAAATAGTTTTTTTCTCTTGAAGATTCGACCATTTAGTTGAAATTCTTTTCTTTTTTGACTGAGAACACTTTCTTTCTTAAAAAATTCGTCTTTTTGATACGAAAAGTCATTTCTTTTGGTAGAAATTTTATCATTTTTCCGATAAAAGTAGAACTGTCTGCTGGAAAGAAAGTTGAAATAGTTCTTTAAAAACTAATTTTTTTAGTATAAGATTTCTCATTTTAGATTAAAAATATCTCCACTTACAATTTAACTATTCAATTAAAAAAAATTTTGGTTGTAATAAAAAATTCCATTTTGTAGTCCAACAATTCAGAATACGAAAAAAAAGAATTAAAAAAAAATTTTTGATCTCAAAACAGATCTACAAGTTCGTTAATAATCACTTGGTTGAAAATTCAGCTGGTTTTTAGAAAATGGGTTTTTCGATTGTAGATTTGACAATTTGATTGAAATTCTTTTCTTTTTTGACTCAAAAATCTTTCTTGGTTTAAAATTGGTTTTTTGAGTTTGAAAAGTAATTTCTTTTGGTAGAAATTTTACCATATTTTGGATAAGAGTAGAACTGTTTGCTTGAAATAAAGTTCAAATAATTTTTGAAAACCTATTTTTTTTGTATAAGATTTCTCATTTTAGTTAAAAGTTTACGAAATAATATCACACATTCTGCTCAAAATTCGTCTTTTATGGTAAAAAATTAATCTTCATGGTTGGAAATTCAACTCTTTTGTTAAAAATTCACCTCACTTTATTCCAAATTTATCTTTTTTAATAAAAATTTCATATTTTTTGGTTAGAAATGTAACTGCTTAAAAATTAATAATCTATTTTGGATGAGTATTCAACTTTTGGGTAGAAAATGTGTCTTTATCTTGAAAATTTGCCTAATTTTGTGCAATTTTTATTCTTTTTGCCAAAAAAATATTTCTTGGTTCTAACTTCATCTTCTAGATTTAAAAATTCATCTCTTTGGCTAGAAAAATGCCACTTTTTTTGTTACAAATTTATATTTTTGGTTGAGGATACATAATGTTAGTTGAAAACTAATCCCTGGCTTGAGATTGAATTATTTTGTTGAAATTTCGTTTTTCTTGCTTAAAAGTTTAACTATTTGACTATACATGCAACTAATTTGTTAAAAATGATTATTTATGTGGTTCAAAACTAAACTCTTTGTTAAAAAATTTATTTATTTTCGTAGAAAATTCACCATTTTTGGTTAAAAGTTCAACCATTTTGTTGAAAATTCGTCCTGTTTTGTTAAAAATTGCACTATTTGTTAAGAAATGCAACATTCGTTTGAAAATTTTACTGGATTCTAGAAAATTTCACTTCCTCTTAAAAGTTCGATAATTTGGTTAAAATTCATTTATTTTTTGACTACAAAATATTTCTTAATTGAAATTTGGTCATTTTGATTTGAAAATTCATCTATTTTGCTAGAAATTGTATTTATTTGCGTTAGAAATTCAAATTTTTGGTTGAAAGTTGGATGGGAGTTGAACTACTTTGTTAAAAACTAATTTGTTTGGTTGAAGGTTTATCATTCTAGTTGAGAATTCATCTCTGTATAAAAATGTAATTATCTTGCTGAAATTCGTCTTTTTTGGTAAAATATTGAACTTCTTGGTTGAAGATGCTAACAATTTGTTAAAAAAATTAAACAATTCCAAAAATTAATTTTCTTAATTTAAAATTTAACAATTCCTTTTTTGTTAGAAAATTGATCTGTTTTAGTTCAAAAGTCTTCCTTTTGTTTGAAAATGTTTCTATTTCGTCAAAAAACAATATTTTTTTAATTGCAATATTACGAATTGTCTTTACATTAATTTTATTCAAAGGAATTTATTATCCAATTTTTGTGAAAACTCACCCTATTTTTCTGTTTTGAGGGTATTTTGGGGTGCTACCTCTTCGACCAAAAACTCAAAAATCAAAATTCGAAATAAGGATTGAACAACAGTTAATATAAGATAGGGAAACGAATTTACAGGAGAAGGGATCTGCTTTTCATTGATGCGTTATTTTATTATCTTTTACCTATACTATAGACGGATTTAATAATCTTTCCATGAATCACTACATAGGTATTGCGTGGAGTTTTCGATTCCCGTCCATGGGTACTCTCCATAATTTTGGCACCAGTGGACGCCGGCGGAAACGAGATGACCTTTCCACTTCCGTCTCCTGCAAAGACTTACGTCGAAACAGGCATACTCTTCACCTGCAACCGGAAATGAATGTTCAACGAGAACCATCGTTGATTATTATTACACCACCATCTCCCGAGAGTGAATCCAGATTTAATGGACGGTAAGTGTTCTATTTCTGTTTCAGTTCTTATATTCACAGGCCGACAAAGAAAAAAACCTAGAAAGACGACCATATCTACCCAAAGGTTTTTGGTGCGCTGAATCCAAATCTGGCCTCAGAAATGTTCCATCACCCGACAGCCGGTCATTTTTGCGATGGTTCAAGAGACCGAAAATTAAAACAGCGAATATTAGGATACCGATATTGTTTTTAAAGAAAACTAATTTACCGAATTATTAATTGATCGAAAATTATTTCAACGAATATCGAATTTTTCGAAAATAGTTTTAGCGAAGATTCATTTTTCCGAAAGTCCATTTTACTAAAAATTCAAATTTCAGAAGGCCTAATTTTGCGAAGGTCCAGATTACCGAAAAATCAGTTTAGCGATAGTTTAGGAAAATTTAAAAATTATTTATTTGCATTCAGATAGATGTTTAATGACACATAAAACGCTCTCTTTTCTTTATTATTTATTCTTATTTTTTTACATTGCCAGGACCCAACATCTTCATCAGGGTAATTTTTATAGGAAACTTCTAGGGAATACTTGATCCTGGTTGTGTAAAAAAATAAGGATAAATAATAAAGAAAAAAGAGCGTTTTATTTGTTATTACACATCGATCTAAATGCAAATAAATAATTAAATAATATGTATAAATAAATAAAAGAATTAAATTCCCTTTTATTCAACTTAGTTTCCTTTTGAAAACAATCCCTATTGATAAAAAAAGTTACTTCTTTATTTAATCAATCAATAATGTGTTTACAATTTAAGTTTTAACTGTGCAATGGCAGTGTGAATGTCAATCATTCATTACAAAATTTAGGATAGATTTTCTAAATTTTGTCAGTTATTTTTAATTTATTAATTTTTTAAATTTCACTGGTTGAAATAGAAAGATACATTTTCACAGCATCACTTTAGCCGATTTTTTTAAATTTACTTTTATCAATAATATTTTTTACAGGCAAAGTACTTTTTGCAAAATACTCTAAAAATATAGAAGAGATAAGTTGATAATTTTTTCACGAAAATAGAGAAATAAATTCTTCTAAATAAAATAAATGTAAGTACAATCTTAAACTGCATTTACGACGTTCTACTTTCTTTAGATTTTAGATAAAAATATTGCATTTTCGAAAAAAATCAATTTTTTACCAAATAGACATCAAAGCAAAAAGATTAATTTTTTACCGAAAAATACCATTTTTCAATATAATACACATGAACTTGGAACAAAATAGTTCAATG
>JAAAKG020145957.1:0-32691 GCA_010014905.2 Druon quercuslanigerum
ACACAGAAGTATCATTCTGCATGTAAAGACCAGTGGAAAAAGTATCGCGGGGGGGTCAAAAGTTCTTGAAAAATGTATCACGTATTTTGTGAATGCCCCCCCCCCAGGAAATTTAACGATTTTTTAAATAATTATTTAGGTATAAGCCAATTCGAAAATTTAAAATTCGACATGAAGTACTAGAATAATTAATGAGACTTTAAAGTAGATGCAAATAAAAAAATCCAAGCCATTTTTTCGAAATTCCAAGACTTTTCCAGATATTCCAGGTTCAGTAGCATCCCTGTAGAGACATATTTTTCCTAAAGAATTTTATTTTTATTTTCTTATAGTTATTTAATCAAAATGTTTCAATATAGTTTTAATTTTTAAACAAAGAGATTTTGATGTTTATGAAGAATTTGTTTGGTAGGATGTTTGAAAATAGTTATTAATATTAGAAAGAACATACATTTGATGTTCTCATAACTCCAAGGGTGTTACCCTCTTCTAAGGTGTCCAGATCTACGCCATAGAGTTCGACGATAGGTTCTCCATCGTGCAAAATACCTGAGCTGGTCATGATCCACGATCCATGACGAAGATTGGTTGCACACGCAGGCAACTCGATAGTTTCTGGATCAGCTGATATAATTCCAATTTCTATACTCCCACTCCATGACATCATCTGATTAATTCAATTACATTAGAATTAGGAAAAAAATAAAATATAAGAAACATTATTACTTATTTTCTAGCGAGAAACAAAAATCTAGCTTCTACTACTCATAATCCAACAGAATAAAATGATTTTATTAATTTTAATACATTATAAAGAATAAAAAATTACAGTGTTTTTAATCTATATTCAGGAAAATATTTTAAACTATGTACGAAAATTTTTTACTTAATAAATTCATCACGACAGATTTAAAAAATAATTTTATATTTCTCGAAACCATGCAAAAATTATTTCGAAAGCAATCTTTATGAACCAATTGATTATATGGTTAAGATATGGTAAACTTGCAAATGTTGCTACGAAAGAGAAGCTGCTTTTAGTTGAATATTTATATTTAAATGTATTAGTATTCTTCATTAAAAAATATTGTAAATTATATTTATATGTATATCAAAAACAAAATTTCGAAATATTATCTTTTATATTTTTATGGGTATTAAATAAAATGATGCCTACTCTACATAATATATTTAATATCGTATTTAATCGTTAAATATACAATATCAATGTATAAATCTCAAGAAAATTAAAAACATTCCAAATTTAATTATTGTAGAAAAATAAAATATTAGGTACAAAATGGTAGTTCTATGTCCCGCTATTCGTACAGAATGGAAATTGGTAAAATTTTGTTATTTTACATAAAAGGATAAACATCAGAAAAGAAATATTTTTCATCTCAATCTAATGTTAAAAAATATATCCTTCATACGATTCCCATTTTTAAATCCTAGTTGAAAACATTTTAAATCTCTTGTCAATTTCTGTATGAAGGTAATCTAATAATCTGAGAAAGTTTTGCACATTATAGTTCTCCATTACAAATTACATTATAGTGTTTTCCCATGACATTATTTTATTTACACTCATGAAATTAGAATCTTTTTCAATAGCCACAGTCTAGCTGAAATTTATGTGAACGAAATCTGGAGAACTATTTTAATCTAATACGCAATTAATTCGCGATTCAATTCATAATTATAATCATCTGGCGGATCTGGGGTAAATCGAACCTAGAAAACAATACGACACCAAAAACATATTTCCTTTTACTATTAGACCTCAAATAAATAACCACAGGCTAGAGAAAGCGTAATATCATTGATGGAGTTTATAATTCCTCATAATTATAAGATTTGATGGATGTTTTATCCGAGATATGTGTGATGATATTCTTTATTGCCAAATCACTCCACGTACCTTTTTGTCGATGCGAACTTCGAAAAGTTCGTCATCCTTGAGCGGCTCGGCACTAAGTACAAGTCCATAATTGTACTCAGAAAAATTCCGCACAGCCGTGCAATGATTATTAATTAAACTCACACGGTCCCCACATTTTCGGTGAAACATTTCGACCATTCGTATTTGATGTTTATGGTATTTATCAACCCCCCTCCCGCAAAACACTATTTTCAGCCTTGTTTCCAAATTCGGCCAGACCTGGCACGGCGGCAGCATGAGCAACCGGAAATCACGTGATACATCTCTTGGCACTTCCTTAAATAGAAAAATTACAAAAAATGAAAAATTATTTTTTGACGATTATTTTTACAAACTTACAATAAAGAAATATTTATTCATGATATTTCTTCAACCATTGCGAAGCTCGATTAGATCTATTTATATTTTGTAGAAATTTAGGAGCCACGAACTTGACTCAAAAGTCTATTAAGTGACAGCTCACAGCTGTCTCTGTTTCAAATGTCAACACTAACCTGACACTGATCTCAACCTCAATGATCTGACAGCTGATCCTGATCTTGCTGTTTGTTCGTATTAGCCAAAGATATTGTATTAGCTTGGTAGATATAAACAATTCTTATTGATCATTTATTTACTAATTTAGTTTTTTTCTATGAATGATTTCAGGTTTGAAAATTTAATTCCGCATAAGGTTAGGTGTTAGGAGTTAAGAAAAATACGAAAAATCATGCAAACCATACAAACTAATTTTTGAAAAGTGAGGTTATGTCCCCAGAATGGGACGTTTTTAAAATGCCTGATTTAAAAGAATTTCTAAAGGTTTTTTTTGTTATGAATAAATATCTGCGGGTGTAGAGTGCAAACATGAAGATGGATGATGTCATATTTATGTTGTAAATCAGTCGTTAGAATAATGCATTGATTCTTTAGAGTTTTGTTATCATCATGGACAGACTGAAGCACAAAATTTGGTACGTAACTTTTTTCTTCTTTTAAAAGGGAATAAAATACAATACGGTGGTTATTGTTTATACTTATATTAGTGTAATTTTTAAAAGAATTTATCTGCCCCCCTCCCCGCAGTATTGTTTGAATGTCCCCAAAAAGAAAATCTCTAAATTTTAATGAAAACGGTGAACATTTAGGGGTCTCGCAAAGACCATGAAGTTTTCCATTCATTTAACATGGGGAAAAGTAAGTTTTTTGTAATTCCAATATTTAAAAGTGATGAAATCTTGCAAATAGTTTCTTAATTCAGTATGTTGTTCAAAGATCGTTAGAGAATAAGAATCAATCATAAATTTGGATGGTGAATGACTAAGCCACTCTTACGAGTCCCCATAAGTGACCAATTTCAATTTTCCGAAATATTTCTGTTTATTAATGATTCTTCAAAGTTTTCTTTATGAATAATCATTAAATTGTAACAATTACAATTGCTTTAAACAATTTTAATTTGTTTAAACATTTGTTTTTTCATGTAAGTCGCGAAATTAACGTATTTTCTAGATGTTATGTGTACTTAATTCAATGATAACAAGACAATAATTTATTTATTTAATTTTACAATTATTTAAATAATACGTGTTGTTCAAATATGTCGTTTATCTAAAAAAAGTAGGAGACACATTTTATTTTACCAAATTTTCCATAGATTTCAATGTTTTTAAATGCTAGTTGTTTTTTAAGAATACTTGTAAATATTGCAACAAATTTAAATTATTTAAATAATTTTATTTTTTAAATATAATATAATAGAAACATAGTTGTTACATTATTTAATCAAATTATGTCATTGTTATAATTGATTAAATAATTCATGACGTCTAGAAAATATTTTCATTTCGCAACTTACCTGAAAAAATAAATGTTTAAACAAATTAGCATTGTTTAAACAATGACAAATTAGTTAGCAGATGACTGGGTATTCTTGAATGTCCGATTGATGATTATTTATGAAAAAAATAAAAAGCGTTATTAAACCGTAATATTAAGAAAAATTAAAATTGATCACTTATGGGGTTTGCTTTTGGGGACCCATAAGATGCTTAAAGTCATTTATCCTCAAAGTTTATGATTGAGTCATATTATCTGATGAATTCCGAACAATATGCTGAAATAGGGAATTTGAAAAAAAAAGGGAATTTTTAACATATCATCGCTTTTGAATATTATAGTTACCAAAACCTGATTTTTTCCCACGTTAAATCAATGGGACAATTCATTGTCTGCGCGACCTCTAAATATTAACCGATTTCGCTCAAATTAGGCACGTGACATGTCAACAAAACTGGTGGGTGAGAGCAAAGAAATTCGGAAAGTGAAAACTAAGGGCCACCCTAATTAATAATTAAATATCTTTTACTATTTTCAGTATGGTTTCGGACTTTTTTTACCCGAATATGGGAGGAGTGGAACAGCATATTTTTAATTTGTCCCAATGTTTGATTCAAAGGGGTCATAAAGTTGTTATCATGACACATGCGTATGGAGATAGAGTAGGAATTCGTTACATGACAAACGGTCTGAAAGTAAGTATTATTTTTTTTTTACAATTTTTCAATAAACTGTAATGTAAAATTCGTTTTTTTAAATCCTGAATACTTGTGCATGATTGATAAAAAATTCCACACTCCATGCAGAGAAAAAAACGCTTATAATTATATGTTGTGAACTCAAATTAGTGAATATTTCTGTAGTCTTTTGTATTGTTTGCAATTATATTAAATCGCGCTACTTACTAGTTTCATATTTTAGATTTACTATTTGCCTATAAAGGTATTTTACAACCAATGTATTCTTCCTACAATGGTCTGTTCCATTCCTTTGATAAGATATATTTTTTTACGTGAACAAATTGAAATAATTCACGGCCATTCTGCATTTTCTGCTCTGGCCCATGAAGGGATGTTAATCGGTAGATTACTAGGGTTAAAGGTAATAAATTCACTTTGGAAATGTAATTATTATATCTATTAAATTAAGAAAAAGGAATATATTTTTAAATATTTTTCAGACTGTTTTCACCGATCATTCCTTGTTCGGTTTTGCGGACGCGTCTGCGATTTTGACGAACAAATGCTTAGAGATTTCTTTAGCGGATTGCAATCATTGTATATGCGTGTCACATACGGGTAAAGAAAATACTGTAATGAGAGCTAAGGTTCATAGAGAAAGGGTTTCTGTGATTCCAAATGCCGTAGATACGGCGCTTTTTACTCCTGACATTCGCCAAAGAAGTAAAGACTGCAGTAAGTTTTTTAATTTTCCACCGTCACTTTTCTAAACTAATTAGTACACTATATGTGTAATTTTTAAATACAAAAAAAGTTTTTATTGACCAGTTTTGGGTAGTAACTTGGTAAAAGTAACTAAATTACTAATACGTTACGATATTTGGTTGTTCTGGCTAACTTCGTTACTATTTCAAAAATTAACTTGCAACGTAACTTAGCTACGATTTTTCAATAACTCTGAACCTAATTTTATTTACTTTGAAGTTACTTTGTGAGTTTTATATTGTTCCTATTAAGAGAGGTTTATGGGTCAGTCTTGGGTAGGAAATTCTTGGCTTTTGATTGAGGATTCAGCTGTTTTATTACAAATTCGTCTTTTTTGGTTTAATTGAACTATAATTGATTTCAAATTATAGTTGCTAGTTATGTTAGATTGAAAATTAAGTTTTTTTTTGTTGAAAATACATATTTTCGATTTGAAAATGAAACTGTTTTGTAGAAAATTCGTCTTTTTGGTTTGAAAATTCAAAAATTTCGTGTACATTTTTTTCTTGCTTGATTTAAAGTTTGGCTTTTTCGTTTCAAAATTTATCTCTTTTAGTAAAAAAATATCATATTCTTTGGTTGAAAATTCTACTAATTTGGCATAAAATTGATCTGATTGGTTAAGGATTCCACCATTTTTTTTGAAAATTTGTCTTTTTAGCTTGAAACTGGAACGACTTGGTTGAAAGTGGAAGTTATTTGTTAAAAACTGATTTTATTTTGGGTACTAAATTAATTATTGTAACTGATAATTTAACTGATAATTCATCTTTTCTGATAGAAAAAAAATCTTCTTGGTAAAAAATCTTCTATGTTGGTTGAAAATTCAAATAATTGGCTGAAAATTAACATTTTTGTTGTAGTATCGTATTTTCGGAATAAAAAATGCATATTTTCAGTTAAAAAACGCAACGGATTCATAGTTTCAGTTTAACATTATTAAAAATTCTCTTTTTTGGTATAGGATTAAAATATTTTGGTTGAAAATTAACTTTTTGTTGGAATTTTAAATCTTGCGTTTAAAATTTGTCTTCTTGACTTGAAAATGGTAGAAAATGTAACTATTAGGTTGATGAATAACTTTTTTGTTTAAATTATTATTTGCGTTATGAAACTTCAACTATTTGGTTGAAAATTCATGCAACTGATTAAAAATTTAACTATTTCGGTCGAAAGTTTTGTTACAAAAATTAGCTTTTTTGTTCAAAATTCATCATTTTGGCTAAGAAATGCAACTCTTTTATTTGAAAGTGTGCTTTTTAGTTTGAAAACGCATGGCTTGCGGTAAAAAAAACATAATCTTTTTTGCTCAAAAATATAAGTTTGGTTTAAGGTCATCTATTTTGTTGAAAATGCAATATTTTTACTTGAAATGTTAAGAATTTAAGGGTTTCGAACTGAATCATAAAAAAAGGTGTTTTGTCCGAAGTTTGGTAAATTTTTGGCCTGATAATTTTAACATTTTACCTGAATTTCAGAATAGAGTTTCAGATCTAGAGAAATTGTAATAAATTTAATCGAACCATTTTTAAGGTATAATCAATTAAAGCATTATTTTCTACAATTATGCAAACAGTATTTCCAACTATTTTATCATTTAAATGTTCTGATCTGAATAGTAACCGTGAAAGGGGATAATAGAATTCCTAGAATTAAATATGTAGAGTCCTGCTTTTAACTTGAAATTCAACATAAAAAATCAGTATTAATTTCCGATGAAAATAAAGTCAACGAAACAAGTAATTCTCGTGATCCTGCCGAACAATGCGGAAAAAGAAAACTCCTTTAGAATCTGGTATCATGGTCAGGATATTCGGAGTGAAATTTATTAATCAAATAGAATTTCACTTTAAGTGTATATTTTCGTTGATTTGCCGAAATATATTGTGTATTTGTTATTTACTTCAACTAATGCCTAATTCGTTTTAAATTATAAAGTTAAGGGAGTAAAAGAAGTTTTGTAGGTAACTTTCAAGTGACATAACTGTAACTAGTTATCTTTTTTTCGCGAAGCAAAGTAACTGTAACTAGCTACTAAAAAAATTAACTTACCCAACACTATCATTGACCTGTAACAAATTATTTACAGTCACAGTCGTCGTAGTATCTCGATTAGTCTACCGCAAAGGCGTTGATCTTTTAGCACAAGTAATTCCTCAAATATGTGCACGTCATCGAGAAGTGCATTTTCTGATTGGAGGCGATGGACCTAAGAGATGGCTAATAGAGGAAATAAGAGAAAGAAATTTATTACAACATAGAGTTACCTTGCTAGGAAGTTTAGAACATTCTCAAGTGAAGCATGTTTTAAATAAAGGGCATATCTTTTTAAACACGAGTCTGACTGAAGCTTTCTGCATGGCCATAGTCGAAGCTGCTTCTTGTGGGTAAGTTTATTACTTCTAAAAAAAAATTGGAATTTTATTCACCGAGAAATGATCAAGGTTTTTTCATTCGATCATACTAAAATTAATATTTCGAGTGTTTTTATATTTTATTGTTCTCAATTTGTTCCATGTAAACTCACGCTCGACCGTAAAAAAATTAATTCGCTGCCTTGGTGCTCAATATACTATTATTTCCGATAATGACTATTATATAAGTCATGCTACTTGCATTTTTCTATATTTTGAAATCTTTAAAGTCTTTGAAATCTTTAAATTCGGTGTACACTCAAAGATTTAAGTTCTAAAATAAAAATATAACTACTGTAATTATGATTTAGAACAGGGGATTTTGGATGAGACATCTGCGATTCTGAATTTGAAAAGGGAATTTTCTTAAATAATTATTATAGTTTTGAAATTGAACAGTAAATTTTTGAAAAGAATGATCATTTTTAGTTGGTTAAGGGAAGTTTTCGAAGCAATTATATGTATTTCTGAATTTGAGCAGAGAATTTTTCAGAAGAATTAAAATTTAATGATAATTCTTACGCAGAACAAAGAGTTCCCCAAAAGAATAAAAATTCGGAATTAAAAATTAAAAGTATAAGTAGCAGACCGTAAAAATTAAAAATGACCGAGAGAAAACCGCAAAACGACCGTAAACTTAATATTATCCGTCTGGTAGATACTACATGAAAGCTTAGAATATCCTAAATCATTTTTAATAATTTTCAGTCTGCAAGTGGTGACGACAAAAGTAGGAGGAATTCCAGAAGTATTACCTCCAGACTTAATTTACCTCGTCGAGCCTACAGTTCCGGCCCTAGTCGAAGGTTTAGAAAATGCTGTAGCAGATTACAAAACAGGAAAAACTATGTGCCCTTATAGGGTTCACAAAAGAATAGAATCTTTTTACAATTGGTTCAACGTTACAACGCGAACTGAAGTCGTTTACGACTTAGTTTTGAAGGAAGAAAAGAAGAATTTGGGACAGCAACTGGCGAGTTATTTAAAAAGCGGCGTGCTTCCTTATCTTCTAGTCGTTTCAATTTGCTACATAGTTTTACAAGTATTGGAATACTTCGTTCCCAGAAAGGTAAAAACAAATTGCATATTTTTAGAAAATCTAGAGAAATCTTTATTTAAAAAAGCATATAAGTCTTGAGAATCGAATTTTATTTGATTTCAGTATATCGATTTAGCGATTGACTACAATGGAAATAAATCCAAAGATCGCAGCAAAAACTCTGAAGAAAGAAACTTTTAAAAGTATAATTAAACAAATTAGTATTGCGCATTAATATTAATTTAAACATCTGCCAAAGGTCATTCAACTTTAACTCTATCTTTATTAAATTTTGTTACTTTTATAATGACTTCGATAATTATCGTGAAACTGTAAACAGTATTTTTTACTTTTATGCGGTTCATGTATATACAAATATTTAATCGAACCAAGGCCACAGGCGAACCAAACGACTAGAAAGTACAACTTAACAATAAGTAATTATATATTTATACTTTCTATTTATAAATGTACACCTAGATTATTTATGAAAAGCTTTAGTTTTGTTTAAGATCTTAGTTACAAGTGATTTCTAATGCTGAATATGATACAATAACAAATGCAGATAATGTAAATTAAGCTACAAAGTTTTAAGTACAAATTGAGAATTATCGATGAAATGTATTTTTGTACAAATCTTCCATTGTTGTTAACTTCAGAATGTCCATACTAAGTCTTACCTGAATAGCGTAAGTGAATCTAAATTGGAAGTTACCAGTGTTCGGTTGAAACGCGCTACTTTAGAATTATCATTTTTGAGTTAGGATAGAACTGTAATAATAGTAAAAAATGTACGGAAATGGTAATAAAGAACAAACATAATATTATTACCAATTTTTATTTACGATTGTTAACTTCAGAATGTCCATACTAAGTCTTACCTGAATAGCGTAAGTGAATCTAAATTGGAAATTACCAGTGTTCGGTTGAAACGCGCTACTTTAGAATTGTCATTTTTGAGTTAGGATAGAACTGTAATAATAGTAAAAAATGTACGGAAATGGTAATAAAGAACAAACATAATATTATTACCAATTTTTATATACGATTTTAATTTTAATCATTCTTAGCAGTTCTTTCAGAAGATTCCGTTTTACCACCATGAGACATTTTAATAAAATTTTCTATGACTGCACAGCAAATTTAATTTAAAAATTCTTACTCCATTGCTTAAACGTATCCGGCAGAATGTTTTAAAAGGGTTTCACAACAAATAAAGCATAGTTTAATTAAAAGATTGTTTATTATAGTACAACTTTATTTGTAACGTGCGCATCGAATGTACGCATTTGGAAAAACATTCACGCCCCTCGCTTTTTCATGCAATTAAATTGCATTTTTAAATTTCTAACAAACGTTCATGTGCATTATATTACAAATTTGAAATTTAACTCAGGCAGTTACACAGGAATAGGAAGTAACTTGTGTTTACACATATATAAAATGCCCTGTATAAATATACGTTTCGCATCGTTAACATGCAATTATAGCGGTTGACAATTTATTCAAGCAACAAAGACAACGATAATTAAACTCAATTTCCGTACCTCTTAGGCAATTTAAAACACCCTTGTATTTCACAAAATACGTTTTATCGTTGTCATTGTACAAGTTTTTTTAATAATTATTTACATTGTACTCATGTAGTCGCCTTAATCGAATATCGATTGTGGATCCTAAGCTTCAAGTCCATTTCTTCACTTCAAATTATTAAAAATTTCGAAATTTTTCTGTAATTTCTCAAGTTGTTTAGCTAAAAAAGATTTTTTCCGACTCGGCAAAATTAATTAGCTGTATTTTGTAACATGAGTGAAAAAATTGTCCACATTTGAGTTTTATTATACAACTTCAGGAATTTGAAGTTTTCTTTTCCTGCTAGGAAGAACAACCTAGAACCTAGGTTCTATTTGAAGAATCTGTTCTGCTTCTTTCATAAGAATAGATATCTTAGGAATTCTAATTACATTCATGGTAGAAATGTAGGAATACTGCTTCTTTTCTTGATTAAATTCTGTCAGGAAGTCTATCTTGTGAGTTTCAAACTTGCAAGTAAGTTTCTCAATCTGGGTTTTGTAAATTTATTCCACTAGGCTTGTACCTCGATTTAACCTAGATATTTAAAAAGATCTTTAAATCCAAATAACCTTTAGTCAGGCAAATTAAAGTCAAGCAAACTGAAAATTAATTGAAAAAAATTTAATTTATCGAGTACAAACCACTAGAATCAATTTATTATAAACGTCGTCGATTCGTGACTGATATATAAAATAACATTCGATACAAACGAAACCCTGTTGCATCTGAGATAGGAGTTTGTATGAATTATTTTCTTATATCTTAAACATATACTATCACACGCTTCATTGAGTTCCTACTAACTAGTTCATTTCAATTAATACCAACGCACAATGTAGCAGAAACTATATTTTTTTAAAGTTAAAAAAAAGATAAATATATAAAAAATCTCAAGAAAATAAGAACGTAACAAAATTTAAAGAGACAAATAATAAAGAAAACAACGAAAAAAGTAAAAAGTCCGGATTGAAAATATAATAAGATTTATTTTACCAAGTTGTACGTTAGATACAATAATAATAATATTGATACAATATCAATCATTATTCTGTTTGTTTAATCATCACTGTATTAATGTACATTTTCTCTATTTATACATAAATCTTTCAGTTAAGGGATATAGTTCTTCCCCGGAATACGGATGAAGACGATAAATTCAGTGGAAGTCCAATGTCCCTTAGTTAACAACCTTTACAATATTATGAATGATCAGATCTGACGGAACATTTTCCAGTCCATGGGTCTTATCGAGGTTACTTAAGAAAATGAGTAAGGCCGCTTCTTATCCTATATTCCTACCTTACCGGCATCGACACCATTTAGTTGCTCAAGCGGTTCGTGTCCGTGGTATACTAAGTTTCTAGATTGTTCTTGGTGACCATTATCAAATTAAACTGCGTAGTCGTGAGAAGCGAATTTTTCGTATAAAACTTCAAGGTTATTTATAATTTCCATGATTCATTTTACATTAACATTTCCAAGGTTATGATTTAATTTGACCTTGCACTTATAACTGCGTAGCATAATTCAATTTTGTCAAGAATATTCCAGAAATTTAGCACGGACATGAACCACTTAAGCTGTGTAACGGTTTCAATGCTGGTAAGACAGAAATCTAGAATTATAACGGGCCTTACTTATCTATTTACCTGCGTAGTAATATCAGCCGAATATACAAGAGCGCGTTTTCTAAATGATCCAAAATATCAGTTGTCGATAATTCGAGTCATTTCGTTCGAATCTTCTTTGAGCGTCCAAATATTCTTCTGTTTAATTATTTTTGTTTCCTGATTTATTCTTGTCGCTTGGTAATCATTTTGAATTGTATCCAGACTGAATTGGAATCGCAAAGATAAAACACAAGGCAATATAAAATAATAAAATTTCACGAGTCTCAATCTTTAGTGTTCATCTGACAAATATTTGACGTGATAAAAATTATGTTTATTTATTTTTCGTCAGATTTTCTTGATTCACTTGTTTCAGAGTAGAAATTTTGCGGCATTCGAGGATTCGTTGAAAATTATTAGTCCTCTATGTTTTCAAATCTGCAGAAAAGCTCTAAATGAGAGTTTTTCTTTCTAAATAAATAATAAAAAATAGATACAGCAAGCACTTGTACAAAAACTTGTACTGATCTACAAATTATTTTTAAGATACATTCTTTCGTTAGGTGCATGTAGTCAGTTTTAACGAATATTTTATATTATGCAACATACGACTATTATGCATCTATCTAAGTGATAGAACAATGATTTTTAAACTGTTAATTCGGTATCGTCGATTCAATGAAATATGGCACAAGTAATATGCGCAAAACTAAAGAATGGATCGAGAATGAAGATTTCAATCAATTGTTTAGAAAAAAATGCTTGCGTGCCAAAGATCAAATGCAATGATCAAAATCTTCATTTTTAAAATACTGTTTAACTCTACACGGAGTTTAAGATAAGTTTTCATCACTGTGCGAACTCATGCTTCAAGTTGTAAAATGTAAAGTATATAAAATGAGAGATGATGAAAGGCGTAACAAAATATTCAGTCGCTGAAGAAATGAGGAAACTAAAATACGCTCGATATGTTAACGATATATTCCTTGGTAACGGAGAAATTAATTTCTACTAAAAATGAAGAACATTCAAACCCTGCTATGTTTTTCACAAGACATCTTTTGCCGAGATTTGAATTTGTGAAGTTAGCTCGCGTCAGGAAGAAAACGTTTGGAGAATGAGACAACAATTATGGCATTGGCAATTCGACGCGTTCTTGTCTTTTGGACATCACGGACATTACCTTTCGCAGGCTTACGGGTTCCTATCAAAGAGGAAAGAATGCTGCGCCTACACAGATTTCGAAGTTTCTCGACGGATTCGTATCTCTCCATTGAAATTTTCACAGAAAATCTTATTTGTAATACGCGGAGTGTGGCCGACGAGAAGTCTTGAATTCAGTTAGCTACAATAAATAAATAGGTAATCAACTGTCAAACCGCGCGACGCATCATTTCCTCGTTACAAACAATGATGGATTGCAGGCATTCAAAATCCTTCACCGTAGTCGCGATCTCCGACGTTTATACGATCCGGAGCTGAGGTCACACTGAAGCCGAGGATCCTGCTGTCCACTTTGAACATTTTTCCTTTCTTGGGCTTCTTCGCCTTACCCTGAAAAATTAAAAATATAGTTAAGCTGAAGAGGATTTTTTCACAAGCTGAAAAGATAAATACTATGTAACAAAACTTTAATATTATTAATACACGGACCAGAAGGGATGGCCACTTAAGACTTAGCAACAACTTCTTGGTCATTTCAATTTTCAAATGCAAGCCCTCTGAATCAAATAATTCATTATTTGACATTTAAAAAAGACCTTCTAAATTAACGATTCGAATGCGAAACAATTACAAATATTAAGCATTTGACATTATTAATTAAAAACGTTCAATATAGTACAATTTCAAAATTCAAGTCTTTAAAAGTTACATAATTTTAATGTCTACACTAGACAGGCAGAATTGCACAATACCACTAGACCAACAATAATAATTCTTTAAAAAAAAACGATATTAAACTGCTAAAAGATATATATTTCGTGCAAATGATTCCACATGACAAAGTCTTCTAATAAATAGGGTACTTTATGAATCATTGGCAATCAATTTTGTAAAAAAAACCTACATTCAATTGTTGAAAAGTGTTAGTTGTGAATTTTCTTACAAAAATAGTCATAAAATGTTGGTTGGTAAAGTATCATAAGGGAATGATTTCCGTAAGTAATTTAAAATTGATTTAATTGAAAAACACAATCTGCCGGTTGAAAGCTGACGAAAATTTGCATTAGTTTATTAAATTTATATAAAAAATTAACAATTGTTATGAAATATTAATAAGTTCTATATATTAATTATTGCCGAAAAAATTGTTGATTAATTTTGTTAAAGGAGCGAAGTCTTTAGAACGAAAAATAGCTAAGATATGCATATGTTAATTAAATTTGTTTATAACATTAACAATTACTTTGAATAAACATGAGACATTTTTTAAATATTATAACCTGCCGAATATATTTAGTAAAGAGTGTCTTCACTGATATCGTGATGTTTTCCATAAATATAAATAGTTGCAAAAAATTTGGTCGTTAAGAAAAATAAAGTCAAATTTGTTTTTGAATAAAATATTAATACACAAATACAAAAAACGCCTCCCTAAAAAACCTGCATGACTGATACGTAAAATTCTTTGCTGGACATTTTTTAATGATTAAATTTGAATCGAACAGTTTTTTACCTATTTCTTAAATTTTTTTACATTTGAACGCTTTCTTTTAAAAATGTTTCCCTCCAATTTTAAATTAAATTTTATTACTTTCAGGCACTCACTTAAAAAACATCCAGTTTTAAACTTTACTAGTTTAAAATTGCCCTGTTTATAAATTATCAAATTGAAAAGATCAAATCTTAAGCTTGTTTAATTTAAATTATTTAACTATAACTGATTAAAATTGCAAATTGAACAAAATACCACAAATATTTGTTCTATCCTCATCAAATTTCGGCCAGCCTAGACCAAGCCAATAAAAAATACTTTAACTTTCAACGTAGTGATTAAAATTATTAAATTTTGATCGTCCTGAAATAAAATTAATTAAATTATTAAAAGGCTTTTATTTCTAATTCTGCACCTTTGCACCTTTCTTAATATTTGAATCTACAATTGAGACTCCGGATTCTATAACCCCGAATAAAATTTGCCTGGCCGCTTCAGGCCGATTGAGTTTAACCTCTGACGACTTGAAAATCAATTTTCGAAAATTTAACTTTTTATCATATCGCTTTGTAGGACATTTAATGGCGCATCTTTTTTGTCTTGGAAAAAAATCTTTTACCGTTTCTGTAAAAAATAAAAAAACCTTAATTTTTCAGACCAACAAATTTACTCAACATTTTCACTTCAACTCGCTCCGAAAGACAAAGTTCTTTATATTTTAAGATAAAAATTTTTTTAATTGATCTTCAAACTCTTCTTAAGATAATAATCAATTGAAAACTTACTGATTTTGTTAATTAAAAAAGTTATAAACTTTTTTGGCAATCAGTATCAAAATAACGTTAGACAACTTTCAAACGCTTCGTTTACCTAGGGAATTTCGAGTAAGCCTAAGCTTCCAGCGAAAGAAATGTTTATTGGGATATAATTAAGTTTTCTGAAAAGTTTTACCCTGATTGAATTATTCGTTATCAAAATACGAGCATTCTAATAGTATTGATTGTGTGCGTGATAGGTGATAACTTCGGAGCCTCGACCTGCTCGACCACAGCCGTCACCTCTGGATTGTCATTATTTTAATCTATTTATTTGTTTACACTATTAAATAAAAATTTTAACATCAAATCACAAGCTATTATTTTTTGTCAGGGCAAGATCAATAAATAGTCACATCTTACATTATATATACGTATTATTAGGGCGATTAAGGGTAATTATAAACATTCAGAAAAATATATCTTACAGCACAAATTTTAAAACAAAACAATATTTTTTTAAATGAAAAAATCAATTTTCTACTAAAAGAGATGAGTTTTCAGTAAAAATTATGAACTTTCAACAAAAAAGTTCATTTTCAACCAAATAATTTCATTATCTACCAATACCTTATTTTTTCCTTGACAAATCTTTTAGAACTTCATTTTACTGGTATTTATTTAAACTAAACTTGTTAGTAATTATACCACTAATTAGATTAAAATTGTCCAGAACATATTAAATAGTTTTTGTAAAAACAGCATGAATAGAGTTCTAATGTCTAAAGTGAAAACAAAACGGAAAACTTAGATCAACTATTTCCAAATAAATAACTACGTCTTAAACTTGTCTTAAACTTAGCAATGTGGCTACCTTTTTTGATTTTATAAATCAAGTTAAAGGTTGAGTAATGTGCTTGTCGACTTCATACTGCAGACATCCTGAATATTTTAAATTTATTACTCAATACAAAAATCCTATTTCCACTAGTTTACAGTAATATGAATATAAAATATGCCATAAATTTTACCTACGCAAATTTTTACGAAATGAAAATAATAAAGAAAATAATCTTTAAAGTCAATAATTTATTTTTTATTCATTTTCATATGTACGTACAAATACCTTGTTTTTATTTACTTTGCTAATATTATTAGCCTTCTCTTCTTCATTTATTTTTATTTTTCTACCTACAGTTAGAGTTTCTAGCAAACTCAACATTTACTTTTTTAGTTATTCATTTTCAATATTTATAGATACATTTGCTCAGGAATCAAATGCAATGTTCTCTAAATTTTAAGAGATGTGTAACACTTTCCTAGCTAATCTTCAAAATGAATTGAAGATGCCCTCGCTTTTTGTTTACATTATGTTTCTAATGTACACCTATTTTAAGGACATTGTTTACAAACATAGTTGTATTCTAACGGGCAAAATGACGCGGTGCAACAGGGCTCCGAAGTTATCGCCCCAAACGCGCTTGTTCAATGCTATTTGAATGATGCTATTTTGTTAACGAATACATCAGTTACGGTAAACATTTTCAGAAAACTTAATTATATCCTAATAAGCATTTCTTTTGCTGGAAGCTTGGGCTTACTCAAAATTACCTCGATAAATGAAGCGTTTGAAAATGGTATAACGCTATTTTGATACTGCTTGTCAATCAAATTCATAACTTTTTTATTTAACAAAACCAGTAAATTTATAATTGCACATATCTTGAGAACAGTTTAAAGGACAAGTTCATAAAGGCCGTAGCAGTATAAGCATGGTCTGGATGCCCCCGCTCGGATGTGATCCATATTGCGAGGACAAGTGGTTTCCTCTACAAGATAAATTTACCTCAAGCATCAACTAAAAAAAATTTTTTTACGAAAGTTATAAGACAAATTTTGAAAAATAAAAAAATCCCATTTTCTCGAAAACGGCTTTACCGAACATGATGGTCGAAATATATGTTATAGAGGGTACTAAGGGATTTCCGAAAAAATTCAATAATCAATTCTGTTGATTATAAGAGGATAAAAAAAGTATTAAAATTTTTAAATCATTCTTTTAAAAGGAAGTACTTCTGGAACACCAACCATTTTTTTCTATATCATGCTCCCATTTAAGGCAACAATATATATTTTTGCGGAAATGATCAAAGCATTACTTCATAGTTTAAAAAAATAAAAACTACTTTTTGGCCCCTCAAATGTATGCAATTCAATGAGAATGAGGAGCCAACTTAATTTTTAGCTTATGACGCAGTAAGTTATACGCAATGGTGTAATAAAACTCAGATGCAACAGCATTATTCGACTGAAAACAAACACATATGAGGTGTATATATGTAAATTGTTGGGTATCGTGTGTGTATACAGTGTATATATGTTATATATATGTTTTCTTAAGTTATTAATACAGTATGTATATAGTTGTATATAGTAGTTTAAATATATTAAAGGATGATAATCTGATTGGCGACCTCCACGTGGTGCATCCTGGGCAAACATGAAATTAGTTTGGCGAATGTCAGCAGTAAGCAAAAAGAAGTATTTTTCTATCTACTTATAATCGATGGTCACTATGACTGGGGAATTCACGATAAAATTTTTTTTTTGAGTCGAATAATGCTGTTGTATCTGAATTTTATTACACCATTGCGTATAACTTACTGCGTCATAAGCTAATAATTAGGTTGGCCCCTCATTCGCATAGATTTGCATACATTTGAGGGGCCAAGAAGTAGTTTTTACTTTTTTAAACTATGAAGTAATGCTTTGATCATTTCCGCAAAAATATATATTGATGCCTTGAATGTGGGCTTGATATAGAAGAAAAATTGTTGGTGCTCCATAAGTACTTCCTTTTAAAAGAATTATTTAAAAATTTTTATAATTTTTTTATTCTCTTATAATCAACAGAATTGATTATTGAATTTTTTTCGGAACTCTCTTAGTACCCTCTATAACATATATTTTGACCGTCACGATCGGTAAAGCCGTTTTCGAGAAAATTGGATTTTTTGATTTTTCAAAATTTGTTTATAACTTTCGTACAAAATTTTTTTTTAGTTGATACTTGGGGTGAATTTCTCCTATAAGGGAAGCCACTTGCCCCCGCAATATGGATCATATCCGAGCGGGGGCACCCAGACCATGATTATCCTGCTACGGCCTTTGTATTTTAAAATATACAGAACAGTGTCTCTCGAAGCGAGTTGAAGTGAAAATATTTAGTAAATTTGCTGGTCAGAAAAATTACTTTTTTTACATATTTTTTACAGAAACGGTAAAAGATAAAACTTTTTTGCCAAAAGAAAAAAGATACGCCATGAAATTTCCTACAAAGTGATGTGTTAAAAAAGTTAAATTTTCGAAAACTGATTTTCAAGTAATCAGTGGCCAACTCGAGCGACCTGAAGCAGCCAGGCAAAATTTATGCGGGGTTACAGAATCCGGAGTCTCAATTATTCAAGACTTTCAATTCAAAGTTCTTTTACTTTACCGAAATGTCAGTACGAATGGCCGAATTCTGTAGGTACAAACACTGCGTTTAAGTTATTGAACATCATTTTAAATGTTTTAAATTAATTTTGAATCTTTAAAAAACTTCTAAATATTTCTTCAATTCTTAAAAAATGTTCTACAGATAATAAGTGTTCAATTGTAACTTATACACCAAAATTAAGAGCCTCAATTCAACAGCCGCTTAGGTGTGGCGACACATTCTCTGTCTCTCTTTTCGCGACGCAAAGTGCCGGGAAAGAATTGTCCCGATGAAAAATCCAGAAAATGAAGGGAAAAAATATCAGCCTATAGAGCATCAAAAAATCACAAATTATGCCCAACCAATTCTTTTATTCGACTTGTCATTTACGAAATAAAGAATAAATGCTGGTTTACGAATTCGACCGAATTTAATAGTTTTTTTGTGCTCAACTCGTCGAAACTTCGTTGTTGATTGATAAAATGTGTTCAAATTTTATGCATGATTATGAAATACGTTAGGAATGCTCTAAATACTTGACTTGGAACAAAAAAATGTATTTGCTGATTAATGTTTTAATGTTAATCAATACACGCACGCACCGTATTTTTAGAGCTTTCCCGAAAAAAAAAGTATCAAGAAAATATTCGACTTCGAAAAACTTCCAGCGAGAAAGTTTTTTATCAGAGTTCAAATAAGTTTTCTAGAAAATTTCAGAACTCTAAAACAAAAACTTCGGAAGAAACACTTAAAAATGATTTTACGCCTGAACGTTGCAGACTGTCGCATTTTAGCTCTCGTTCGTTTCATGTATGAGCTGACTCCCCGCTTGAGAGAGAATAATAGGTAAAGTGGGTGAGAGCGACAGAAGAAAGTCGAAACCTTTCTTTTTGTCTTTTGTTTTTCATGAGGTTATTCCGTCTTTTTTCGAAACAGTGGGGAAGTAAGACGTATTTTATATTATGCAATAAAATTTGTCTAAGCTTGTAGTTTTAATGTAGAAATAATTCCCGTCAAAAATCAATTCGAAAATGTATAATCGAGACGAAGCAAACAAAGGCAGAAAAAGTATGCGTCAAGAAGATAGTTTGCGAAGAAATGTGAAAAAAAGCAAGAAACAAACTGTAATAGTGACGTTTTTATTGATAAAATTTTTCAGTATCTTGTTTACGGGGTTGTTTCTTCCTACCCTTGATTTATAAATAGAAAAGAAAATCGAGAGTATCTAACTTGATTATGCTTTTTTTTACATTGAAATTTATGTTTTACTTCGGAAGTTAATAAAACCCAGAGAACTTGAAAAAAAGAGAGTGACAAAAAAAAGAGTAATGATGAAAAATGCATACAAATATAAAAAACTACACATCATTACGAACAAATACGGAAAGTTACTAAAAAAACTACGAAAACTGTATACACTAGAATATAATCTGTCAATAAACCCCCTCTGCATCGAAAAAATCGTATAAAACAAAATGTGAACATAAGCCTGGTGACCCGTGGTGTACTGGTACAATGTCAATAAAACCTTGATACACACAAAATTCTCGACAAAAATGCAGCACATAGGTTTGTTTTGATCTTGGGAATTAGCTAGCTGACCGTGAACACATCAAAAGATCACCTGATATTAAAAAATTAGAAATTTTAGATTTTTCCGATTGTTGAAGCTACACAAATTTGGGCGTTTTTAGAATCGGATTTAAAAAATAAAAATAAAAAACGAGATAAAGCGTAAAGAAACCATTTATCGGTTTTATACAGTTTGTGTAGTCAAAAGCACTTTTTGTGGATGAAAGTCTGTCTACAACCCAATTTTTAGTTGATTTGACCATTTTTTTTAATATCCGTAAGGCTCTTTGGTATACCGGTTCGGTGCGAAAATTTCGATTTATCCAAACCAAAATTTTTTATTGAACAAGAAAATTAATAATACTTTGATCCTAACTTTTTAGATGTACCTTTTTTAAGAACTGCATGTCTTAAACAAATTAATGAACAAAAGCCATTTTTTATGAATCGCAAAGATAAGTTGTTTCAAATTCACAGTTTTTATATAGAATATGAAGGAAAGCACCCCGCACCAAATGTATGGGAAAACGGCTTTCGGTGGATTTGACTGAAACTTGGTAAATATGTGGATTATGACCTAATGCAAGATACGGAAAAAATGGACAAATCTTGCACTATACGGCGCTAAGCGCTCAATTTTCTAAAAACAATAAATTCTTATGTATTCTGGAAGGGGAGAGACGACGGCAGAGCGTGTTATGTACCAAATGCTAGTTTGATAATGATGTATGTTGTGCGCATCTCAAAATTTCCGAACGCTAAGCGCTCAGAAAGTGAAATAAAAAAAAACGTCCCTGCTATAACTTTCAAACCGGTGGCCCAGTGAGATCAATTTCAAATGAAGATAATCTTCCAATTATATAAATGGCACGCTGGTATAACCGACCGAACGCTAAGCGTTCGTGATGTAGTCTAAAATTCAAAACGTGCTTCCCTGAGCGCAGATAAGGTGCCAGCGTCAGATCGAAACAAACTGAGGTTATTTTAAAGATATATATCGCGTGCTTTTTAAAACATCCGAACGCTAAGCGCATAAGATTTTAAAACTTTGTTTCGAACTGACGCAGGCACCTTATCTGCGCTCACGGACAGTTCGATAGTTTTGGGGTGCGCGCGACATGCATCATTATCGAACCATGAATCAACTATCACCTTTCCCCTTCCAGCATATAGATAAGAATTCATTGTTTTCACATAATTGAGCGCTTAGATGCGTATAGCGCAAAAACTCCATTTTTTAAAAATGTTTTCCCCTGTATCTTTCATTAGGCCCTTATAATCTACATATTTACCAAGTTTTAGCCAAATCCACCGAAGGCCATTTTCTCATACATTTGGTGCGGGGCCCTTTATGCCTCATTATGACTACCAATTTAATAAATATCTGTTGTTGACCAATTATTTAAAAAAAATTTATAAACAAATATCATTTTTCGTATTTAGCGATAAATACGCACCATTTTTTCCGAATCGACCAAAGGTATCTTGCCAATAACTCCTTGCTGTCATTTTTTTTCAAATGAACAGAAACTGCTAATTATTTAAAGAATATTTATAAACAAATTCCCATTTTTAACATCCCACGAATAAGGCCAATTTTTTGCGAACCCACTAAAAATGTATCTTTAGTGACTCCTAGCTGTAATTTTGTTCAAATTGATAAGAAGTATAACTTTTTAAAACAATTTTTATAAATATATGCACATTTTGACCATTTTTCCAAGAATAGGCTCTATTTTCTTCGCGAAATCAACTAAAAATGTATTTCCAATGACTCTTTGATATGATACTCCGCCAACGGATTAGTGTTAATTTTTGAAACAATCTTTATAAATAAATGTACATTTTGGTTACTTTTGCAAGAATTGGCTTATTTGATCGCGGAGTAAGCTAGGAATGTCTTGACAATGACTCCTTGATGGCTTTTTTTCCAATTAACAAGAACTGTTCATTATTTAAACAATATTTATATAAAAATGTACAGTTTGACCGTTAATTTGACAGTTAATAGTGAATGTAAGCAAATGTTTACTTCGATCCGTTAATTTTAATGCACTTATATTAATATTGTTTATTACTTAAAATACGTGAAATTATAAGTTTTTAATTAATGTCAACCAAATGTGTTCTGGTATGGTGATATTTATAAATATAATATAATAAATATAAATATTCAATTTAATTTATTTCGCGAATTGAACTACGTTATTAACCCTGAGATCGTGCGATGAAACGAGTAATTAAAATGATCGAAATAAATTAATGAAAAAATGGAAGTAATAATCATCATACAAAAAAGAGTATCATTCTGCTGTCAAACAGAAAAATTTAGTATAAAAACCTCTATGGCAAAAGTCACTTACTAGGTTTTTCCGCTGGACAGCAGTATTGTATATTTTTTCCTTGATCGCTCTCGCCCGGTGACCTATGATCCTCTCTCACACGGGGAGACAGCCCATACTCTAAACGACGAGAGCTTTTGTTTCCAAGTTTTTGTTTTAGAGTTCTGAAATTTTCTAGAAAGCTTCTTTAAGTCTAATAAAAACTTTCTCACTGGAAGTTTTTCGAAGTGGAAAATTTCCTCCATACTTTTTTCGGGAAAGTTCGAAAAACACGCTACGCGGCGTGTATTGATTAACATTCAAATATTAATCAGCAAATATATTTTTTTTGTCCCAAATCAAATATTTTGAGCATCGCTAACGTATTTTACGACCGCGCATCAAATTTGAGCTTATTTCGTCAATAAACAACAAAGTTTCGACGAGTTGAGCACAAAACAATGATTAAATTCGATCCAATTTGTAAACCAATTTTTATTTTTTATTTCGTAAATGACAAGTAGAATCAAAAAAATTGTTAAGACATAATTTGTGCCTTTTTTAATGCTCTATTAAGCTCATACCCCCCCCCCTTCATTTTCACACTTTTTCTTTGAGAAAAAACTTTCCCGGCACTTTTCCTCGAGAAAAGAGAATAGTATAATGTGTCGCCGCGCCTATGCGGTTGTTGCATGGAGGCCCAATTTTTTACGATTCAATGCTTTCTATGTCAAACAATTCAGCAATTCAGTTTCAAATTGTTTACTTTTAAATATTTGTTTTTAAATTACTCGTCTTAAATGGACATTCAAATACTGCTAAATATTAAATAGTTATCCTGTAAAATAGAATGGGTTAAAAATGGAATATTTTACACTGAAACTATATTTTAAATATGCTAAATGCCTTTAATTACGAATATATAATTATGAAGTTATTTTTGTTGAAAACAGTTTATGAGGTTCGAATCGGACGCTTACATTCTTTTTAATGACTGAGACTTCCAAATATATTATTTTTCACTTTATAATACTTAAAGTACACATCCACTTAAAATTTTTTCTTTATTGTATTTACAGCTGATAATGATTTTTACAGGGTGGCCACGAGATTGAACTATCAAATTTCCCTGACATAAAAGTATTACAAAAGAAATATAAGGTTTCAATAATGTGTCAAGCAAAATAGAAGCTACAAAAATAAAAAATACAAGCTAGAAAAATGCGCTTTACATTGCAGTATGGATTAATTGTATCGAAACTATCAATAAATAAATAACTACAAATGAAAAACTAAGAATCGTGTTGTATTTTTAAAGAATGAACATTGAAAAAATATTGATATTGATATTAGGAAGTGCTTCCAAAATAATATTCAAACACATCAATTTTTTCTTTTACGATAAATATAAAAATTTAAATTGGAAATTTTTTAAAGTAAAAGATTTTCGAATGACGTACTATGAACTAAACGATATAATTGAAAAATATAATTCAACTAATTACTTTTAAAAACTGTTGGAACCGAAGAGATTTTTTTTCTAAAGATTTGCCAAATTCCCGGTCAAAAAAGAATCACGGTCTTTTCCCCGTTTTTCCCGGCCCAGCATATTTCTAATAAGATACGTTTTCCTTTTTTTAAACAGGTAGTTAGAAAAAATTGCCTAGAATTTAGTATACAATACATTAAATCACGCGTTTAGTTGAAATAATGTAAGTTACCTTGACTTCCTGGAATTCGGTAGCAGCATTTGGATTTATAGCAGGAGCTGGTTTGCACAGATCGTCTGCTTGAGCTTGAGGCCTCTGAGACGAACGCCACTTGCTTCGCTTTTCCAAAAATTGTTTAGCAAAGTCCATGCATAGCCTATCGTCGCCCAAATAAAGTCGTACGTATTCCTTAACTTCATACGGCGACTCGATATCCCGCAAAAAACCAATGAACGTTGGAACTACAAAACAATATTTACATCTCAATCATAATTTTTCGCAATAAAAATACAACTAAATTAATATAATATAATTACCATTATTATAACAAATAATTAACAATCATTTACCAAAATTTCAGAAAATAGTTTACTGAGTTAAAGCACCCTTATCTTATTTGGATCATCTACATTTCCATTTTTTTTCAAAGAAGTGAAACAAACACCCTGATGTTCCCGTGACCTTGGAGGATTTATTATTTGCCAAATTTTGTACGGTAAACCACGGGTCTTCAGCGAGGAGAAATTGGGTCCCAAATACTCATTTACCTCATGTTTCGTTTCCACCACCACGACCTCTACTCAGCTATAAGAGACGAGATTTTTCCGTGCTGAGTAACACACCCTCACGAGTACCTGAAAACTACCCTTAAAACCAAAAATGTAAACTCTTCATGAAATCGACCTTTTGAACGCTGTATTCTCGTCTTTTCTTTTACTTAAAATTATTAATATTGGTCTAGTGAAATATTTATCATCGTTGGTTAATTAATTTTTAATTATTGAAACAAATGGAATTTGTTAAATTAGTTTTTTCTCTCGAAAAGTCGTTTTTTCCCATAAAATGATTACTATTAGTCTAGTGGAATATTTATTAACATTAATTCATTAATTTTTAATTGTTTAAACCCCATTTGGGAAATCATTTTTTTAATTCTTTGAACTGGCAATTTATTTCTATTAAGCGACAAAAATTTATGTAAACTCAATTTTTCCTTAAAATTATTACTATTAGTCTACTGGAATATTTATTAACATTGGTTCATTAATTTGTAATTGTTTAAACAAATGGAATTAGTGAATTAATTTTTAATTATTTAAATCAATTCCATTTGTGTAAAAAATGTTTCTTTTTAAAAAATTCGTTGAAGTGGCAGTTTATTTCTATAAAGTAACATAAATTTATTTTCAAATATTTTTCAATTAAATTAACCATAAATTATTATTTGTTTTTAACTAATAATATTATTTAACTAAGAATCTGTGTAAATAATTAAAAATTTATGAACTAATGTTAATCAATATTCCACCAGACCAATAGTAATAAATTTTAGGGAAAAAAAGAAATGTTCGAAAAAAAAAGTTTTAATAATCTTAAGTAAAAAAAAAAACAAGAACAAAGTGTTAAAAATGTCGATTTCATGAAGAGTTGACATTTTTGGTTTTAAGTGTAGTTTACAGGTACTCGTGAGTGTGGGTTAAGGGTGTCAAACCCATATGTCTGATACATAAAATTGTTCACTATACTTTCCCGTCAAATTTTTTCAAACCCTAAAAAATTTGGAATAAAATGTGTGTGTGGGGTGGGGAGAGTCGTTACCCTATATATGTATAATATGACCGAAATGAGCATAGCAAAACATACAAAAATATAGCACCTAACTTTAATGATCGTCCGCTTTAATTATAAATGCGTGGTATATACATTTACAGTATATTCATGTGATTAAAAATAACATATTATGTAGTTTAAAACACTATCTTTTTTAATTATTCTACTTCATATGAATTGTGTGTGAACCTCTATACTCATAGCGGCCATTTTTGTGCGGTCGGTGTTTTTCCCCAATGCAATATGCTTTAAAAGCCTTAATTACAACATAAAAAAATTATCCTTACTATCTACAGAAACTTGGAGACCAGCCAGTGCCTTGTTGCACCATTGCGTGAAGTCATCAGGCTTGGCAGTGTTCTGTTCGAAAAGCTTCTTCACGAGTTCCTCCTCCCTCTTGGTCTTGTTCTTAGTAGTTTTGTTATTCATCTGCGGAAGTTGAGGTTGCGCGGCAGCCAGTTTTGACGGGGTTTGTTTGTTGGCCTGTTTGGATCCGGAATTGGCCTTCGTTGGTGATGGATCATCCCAAAAACCACCAGCACTGCTTCCACCAGCCCATCCTTGACTGCCCGAATTCGCAGAGCTTGCCCAGGTCAGCGACTGCGAGGCAGTTCCCCAGATTCCAGCATTTTGAAGTGCAACCGCAGATTCCTTCTGAGTGGTTTTTTCCTGCTTCTCTCTTTCCTTAGCGATGCGTTCCTGTTCTTCCTGCTGAATCTGTGCCAGGCTCTTAACCTGAGGCTGCTTATTGGATCCTGCGGTTTTCTCAGCCCATTTAAATTGTAGACGTTTAGAAGAATCAGCCGCGACAGCCTCTTGCGCAGCTTCTTGGGCCTTTTGATGCGCCAACTGCAATTGTAGCATCTGCTGGTACCTTAGCTGTTCAGCCTTTTTCTCTCGCTCAAGTCTTTGAATGTCTGCAAGAGAAGCCTGAGTAACTGGAGGTGCTGCTTGAGTTGCTTGAGCCCAAGGAGCCTTGCTACGTTCTTGTAATTTACGAAGAGCCTCTTCTTCTCGTCGTCTTTGCTCTGCTTTTCGAGCTTGTTCCTCAGCTTCAGATTTTCTTGCAGCTTGCTCTTCCTTCCTCCTCTTTTCCTCTTCCTGTCTTTTTTGTTCCTCCTCTAGCTTCTTTCGTTTTTCCTCCTCCTTTCTTAATTTCTCTTCCTGCCTCTTAGCCTCTTCCTTCCTTTTCTTTTCCTCCTCTTGTTTCTTCTTATTCAGCTCCTCATCTAGCTTTCTTTTTTCTTCCTTTCTTCGCTCCTCCTCCTTGCGTCTCTTCTCCTCCTCTTTCTTTTTCATATCCTCTTCTTGCTTCCGTTTCTCTTCTTCCTTACGCTTTTTCTCTTCCTCAATTCTTCTCTTTTCTTCTAAGTGTCGTTTCAATGCCTCTTTTTGCTTTTCGTATTCTTCTTGTTGTCGCTTTAATAGCTCATCTTCCTGTCTTTTTAGCTCTTCTAGCTTTTTCAACTCCTCTTTCTTTTTGTCTTCCTGTAACCTAAGGTTCTGTTCTTCCTGAAAGGTAATGAATAATAGAAAATAATAATTCAGTTTAATATGTGGATAAATTTCAGTGTCGATTTTGGAACCATCTATGTTTAACTATCCAGCACTCAACGAGTGAAACATAATGACACCGTAAATATGCAATTTTAAGTAAATACAGTATTATTTGAAAAATTACGGTAAAAAACAATTTATTTCAATTGTTCATTTAAAAATAAATGTTCTTTTTTTTAATCTTCAAACGACAAATTTAAATATTTTAACAAAATAATTCGCCCCATGTTTTTATCTTCCTTTAAATTTGTTCTTTAACTTCCACAAGACATTTAAAGTTATTCGATAAGTTAAACTTAACAAAGAAAAAAAAGAAGGTAATTCTTTTTTCCAATAAAAAAATGAGATGGTTCAAAGTGTGAAGGTATTAAAAATGGGAGATTTAGCCTACCAAGGTTCATACTTGAAATAATTTTCAAACATCTATCCGCCGCGCAGGCACATTCTCATAGCGCGCTACGCGCGCGGCTCGCGGGCTCGAGCGCGCCAAGGATGCGCGACTGTTGGTTCTCGCGCTACACGCTCGATAATATATTTGCCTCGCGCTCGGAATTTCTATTTACACAACGTTTGTGCACAAGCCTTTTAAAATTAAAGGTCCAAACATTGACAACTGTGAGTTGGTGATTGTGAATTTTCTTTTGTTAAAGCTCCTTCGGCTTTAACGAACACATTCTCATCACGCACATCATGCTTCGCACCTGATTTCGTCGAAAATGCTAACTTTTCTACATTATGTTCAACTCTATTATATCAAATGTATAATATATTTATTTCTGTACCTCGTTCTGAGACTGTTTATTCAAATATTGCAAAATGAAGTATAAATCTCCTTTTTAGTGATTAATTTAATATTTGTTTCTCATTTTCCATTACATTTTATTATTAGCCATTCTCAAAAATTTATATCATTTTAATACATTGATATTATCACCATTCATTATATGCATTAGAATTGAAACAAAAGTATTTTACTCTATCATTTTTATCATTAAAAAAATGCGCATTTTATTAAAATAAATAATATTGTTAAACATTTTACTGCAACTTGTGTTATTTTTCCGTACACAAGCGGCACAAGCTTTGACAAGCGGCAAGGCAAACAGTGTTGCCAAATCGTCAGTACTTCCTTGCGCTATATTTCTCGCGTGAATAAAAATATTATCCTTTGAACATTATATCTCTCATAGTAAACTCAAGAAAAAATTGCGATTTTTGTAAAAATTTTGTTTTATCTTATACTATACATCTCTAGTTTCTAACCTAAATGGTAAGAACTGCTTAGATGCTATAATTAACAGCGTATAAATTTAACTCGTTTTTATATGAAACCCATGTAAAAGGTACTGTTTTCAGTAGATAATATCCAACTTCACATACTCAACATTGAGTTAAAAACTGCCCATTGGGTTATAACGATAGAAGTTAATAACTAATTTGCTTTGTGTAACAAATTTTACCTTGACCACACTATCCCCGTTATCAAATATAACCGTATTGACCCTGTAGTAAAAAAAAAACTTTTCTTTTATAGCGTAGTTGACAAAGATCATTTTTTTTCTTTACATTTTGGTTGTTTTAAAAGGGTGTCAAGCGATCGTTAGGAAAAAATTTCAAGATATTTTTCCAGGTTTTCCAGGACAATAAGTCAAGTTTTTCCAGGTCTCCTTTTTATATCAAAGAATGAAAACCCCGTTTGTTAGTAGATGTAAAAAAAATGAGACATTTCATTTTTTATCGACAAAATTTTTTTACAGAAAGCAGAACCACAATTAAACAAATTCTTAATTTTTTGCAACCCCAACTCGTATTTGATATCCTTGAAATCTTTGTGATATCTTAGTACATTCCTTGAAATCTCTCGAAGTACTTAAAATGTTTGTGAAATCTTTAAATTTCTATGACATCATTTCGACTCTTTTTAAATCTTTGTGAAATATTTTAAATCCTTAGAATCTTTGCAAAATTTTTTGAAATTTTTATTAAATATTTGTGAAAGCTTTCTTTAACCTATGTTTGTGAAACCTTTTTTGTTCCTTTGAAATCATTAAAATCTTCTCAAATTCGTCGAAATCTTTTGAAATAGTTTAATATCTTTGAAATATTTGTGAAATCTTTCGTATTCGTTTTTATTATTGAAATATTTGAATTTTATTTTGAAACCTTTATGAAATTTCTATGAAATCTGAAATGTTTGTGGAATTTTTCTGAAATATTTTATATTCATTTAAAATCATAAAAATTGTTGGGAAATTTTTGTGAAACTTTTTATTATTTAAACGCATTGTCTTCCTCAGTGTCTTAGTATTAATCACTGTTTTAGACATCGTTCACTTAGTGAAATCTTTCCAAATCTAAAATGTTTAGAAACATTTAAAGATCGTTTCAAATGTTCGAAATGTGTTAAAATCTTTGAAATCTGATGTAGGCACTGTATTTGATATCCTTTGAATCATTTGGAAGGTTAAAAAGCTTCGTGAAATATTTGAAATCTTTTTAAAATGTTCAAAATCCTTTTAAATATTTTTAAACCTTTAAAATATCAACATGAAAATTTTCAAATTATAATTTTGATAATGTTTAAGTTAATTTATAGAATTATTCACAATCTTAAAGTCTGTTCATTGCAATCTATAAAATAATTGACAAAATCTACAAAAATGCCTAGAAATCTCTTTATTTATTTTGTAACGCGAAAAAGATAAATTATATCTTGATATATAAAAAACTGTTTAGTAGCAAGATTTCTTCTAAACCAGATGTTTTTTTTTTCACAACAGACAGATTTAAATTAGTCTTCGCATTTCAATAAAGCACGGTTTTAAAAGAAAAAATGTAATTCAAGGTTCTCGTCAAAAATTCAAAGAGATTTCCAGGGTTTCAAAGTTAAATAAAATCAAGGAGAATTCCCGATTTTCAAGGTTTTCAAGGTTTTCAAGGTTTTCAAGGTTTCCAAGGTCGGTGGACACTCTGTTTAACAAGAAGTCTGTTTATTTTAACCGGAATTATGGTTGAAACAATCAAAATTTCCTTTTAAAACATATGTTCACAATAACTTGTTTTCTAGTTTATAATTATCGGTGATTTATTATTTCATAGACCATTTATTATTTACATTATTTATTATTAATATTATCTGTTACGTTTACTATTTACAAGACCGAAAAAGTAGCTTTTGTAGCAGTATTACCCCAGCAATGATATCTTAAAAGATAAAAGACAGATTTGGATAGATAAATCTAATGAAAAAATCGATCTATTGTAGAATCGAATCGAGATCGCCCAACTTTAGGTAATGGATATTCTTTAAAATTGTTCGAATGCTACTCACTAATATTTGTTGTTCAGTCTTAATGTCTTTTCCGTGTATATCCCACAATGAGTTGGGTATTTGCCCAGGGGGCATTGCAGGTATAGGTCCAACCTGCACAATAAATTTTGGTACTAAAACGACAGGTAATAAACACAAGATATTAATCAGCTTTCCAACTAAAATAGTTCTTCGAAAAGACATTTTAAAAGCGTTCTAGATAATTCTACCGAAACCATCAAACCTTACCTGCGCCAGCCAGCTTTGTGCATTAAACGGTGGAGTGATATGAGGTGGTGGTTGCGGCCAAACAGACTCTACTGGCACCTGTGGATGCCCATTGGCATGAACGTTAAGTTGCCGCAGCAGAGACTTTATAGGATTATCTTCTGTTATCGGTGGAGGCGCTGAATTTATAGGCGGGGGTTGCATTCCCGGCATATTTTGTCGCGCGCTCCTCTCCTGAATCATTTGTTGTAAAAAACCGAGTGGTGCTGAATGTTGCGCGACATTCGGATGTCCTCCTGGCACCATGTGGTTTTCCATTTGCGATTTAGCCTAAGGGTAGCACATAAACCATTCGCAAAATAAACATAAAAAACAACCCCCGAACACAATAATAAATTAAAATGTAAAACTCGAGCGTTGATTGCTATCAAATTTAAAGTACACACCTGCATTTGATTAAACAATTGCATCACCGGATTAGTCGCCGGAGTCGCTAAGGGCGGGACGAAGGGATTATGACTCATCGGCATCTCCGGAATTTCAGTTTCCTGGCCAATATATTGTAGGATTAATTGATTCTGCTCCACTGGACTCAAAGTTGGCCAATGGTCCGACTGAGAGAGCTTCGCAATCGCCATTTGTCTGAGAAACAATTGTTGGTTTTGCATCAACTGCATTCTTTGATACTGAAGGAACAACATTGGATCTTCAATTGTTGTTTTGGGTAAGGCACTGCCCGGTATTCCAGTTGGCACTGTATTGGGAACGTTTTGAACTGGTCCATTGGACTGTGAGAAGAATGAAAAATATACTCATAAAATCATATGACATTAGAAGCATGAACGCGAAGAAAAAATAGATTTAATATTTAACTATTGGAAATGGTGATCTACCATTTCGCCACCTGGTGCCAAAAACTAGATCCAGAAAGAGTAGGTATAATTTTAAAGATGTATTTTTGCATAAAAGTGTTTTTATGATTGTTTTGTGAGGTTTAAAACAACGATTGAATTCTAAAAATAAATCTTCATCAAAAAAATTTGTTTTAGATAAATTTCCATCCTATGCAGTAAAAAAACACATTTTTGTCAACAGTTTTTTAAACAAAAAAAACAATTATTTTATTATTTCATGTAAGTTACAATGCTCTGTAAGCCTAAATAAACTTAAATTAATGTATGCAGCTACAGATTTTTGAATAGTAAATATTCTAAATATAAGATTTTAACATCCAATAAATAGTTTAAATTCCAAAAAAAGTCGCTAAAAAACTTTTATGCACATATTAAAATGCATCTTTAAAATCGTAACTATTCTTTCTAGTTCGGATTGTTTTCTCCATGTGGCGTATCGCAGTTTAACCATTCCCAATATGATAAACAATTGACACCTTTATTATTATAACTAAGGACGAAGCATCAATAATCATCATTTTTCCGAAAGTTCACATGTGACACTAAACGTAATTCACTATAAGCTGTATCAAGTGACTGACATGTCAACAGCATCACCCTATTCACCTCTGATCTGGATGTTTCAGGTGAACATCTCAGAGAGTAAAACTATATATATATATATATATATATATATATATATATATATATGTATATATATATATATATCATTGGATTTTTCAAAATTTTTGGTCGTC